>CAEGAF010011850.1:0-46305 GCA_903067075.1 Micropoecilia bifurca
GTGGCGCGGGCGGCGGCGACTCTGGACGTCGGCCGGGCCCTCCCTGCGGATCGCCCCGGCTGCGGTGCGCGTCCGGGACTCGGGGCCCCGGAGTCCCGGACATGTACATTTTTACAATAGCTCACTCCTGAACAGTAACTTTATTCTCATTCTAGAGCTACATATTCAACTTTCTACTATTCAGCTACTTTTTCTTTTAAAGTTGTACATGTTTATGCAGAACGAAATTGTTGGTATAAAACTATCGGTATCTAATAAAAACGTTAATCCTAATCAAACTGTATTTTCTAAGCTCTTTGCCTGTGACACTTCACACAAGACAATGCCAAGTTTAATTTAAAATGTTCTCTTAATTATTATTTTACAGAATTATCTCCAGTGTTTTCTTCTCTTTTACCATAGCATGTGAGTGTAAAATATAAAGTCTTCTCTGTATGTTTTATAAAATCAGATGAAGTACTAGTTTCAGGATTTCTCTGCAGCTTAGCTCTTCCCATTGATGCACAGTTTTGTGGTTCGAATTTACAAACACAACTCCATTTACCCAACAATGATGGTCTTCCCTTGCTCACAGACTGTTAATGTTGGTTAATCTGACTGCGACAAATGATGAATAACTCTTCCCAAGTGCACAGGATCCTAAGGATTAACACCGTTTACTTCATGTTATATTCTGGGTATCTCCTCTGGCAATGACTAGAATTGATAACCTGCTGTGAGAGGCAACAATGTTTATACACAACTTAGCAGTCACATTGAGAAGTTATTAGAAAGGTTTCATGGGCAAAATTGTTCTTCATAGATTGTTTGACTTCGACAAAGACATTATTATGAAATTATTGCAGAGCTTACATTTCTTGCCTTGCATCAACTACCCTTCTCTGAGTTTATCTTTATTCCCACCATCTTCTCATACACATATTCACAAAATCTCTGAGGGGCATGAGAACGGGCTAAATCCTTGACAACTTCAATGAAACCTCACACAAAGACTAAAACTCAGAGCCGGGGCGAGAGAAATGCAACACCTTACAGTAGCCTGACCTCCTCCAGGTAACACAGACATGTATGCACCAGATACCGGGCGTGGCCACCTCCCTGCACAAAGCCAGAAATAAAGAGCGAAGCTATTGCTTTCAACTGCAGGACCCCCGGGTGACCTTCCTTATCGACCCCTGCATGACCCCCTTAGTGAGGGGAGAAAGAGCAGGAAAGCTCTCGGTGTCACTGCACAGAAGTTAAAGACACAGGAATATCTTGACAATAACTATAAAGGATGCTGTCATTGTGCGTTCTCACTGGATCAGTGTGTAGGTAATGGTCTCTGCTCTTGGATCCTTGCGCCCACCTTAAAAGCCCAGGATGATCATAAGTCAAACTCTTTTCTCTATCTACTCTCTCAATATGAGTGTAGCCTCAAGTCTTTGGTCATTCATGTATTGTTCCTTATGTTTTTCTCCACAGATGGGCTGCTTTTTCTTTCTCGGGTCAAAAAGAGGTTCATGGCTTTAGGGTAGAACCGTGCTAAACTTACACCAAGGAATGTGTCACATCAAGCTTTAACACCAGCTGGGAATGGGAGCTCTGGGCCACAAAGTTTTTCATTCCCTTTCTGAAATTTCTGCCATAAATAATTTCAAAGCCCTCTAAAGAAGATGACTTGGGTTGAACATAACTATTGGAATGTGTTTTGTTTTGCAGTGACTTTATGTGTATCACCTCTGTACACTAGGCAGACGTCTTCCATCTTAACTCATGTGTAAACAGTTATCCTTTCTGTTTATGTTCTGATATGTTACGGTGAACCCGGTGAGAGTGCTCTATAACCACTATATAAATCCATCCATCCATCTTCTGTAAGATTTCTCACATTAGGGCGTCTTTTCTCTGCAGTCGACCTGGAGCACATGAGGACCATAAAGGCAGACAAACACCAGCGCCTGTGCCAGGAGAACGGCCTCATCAGTCAGTTTGTATCGGCCAAGACGGGGGACTCGGTTTGTAAAACTGTCCTTTGAGTCATGCTCAGTGTTTTTTTTTCAGTAAAGTTTGTATGTTTTATTTTTATTTTTGTCTTTCTCCAGGTTTATCTGTGTTTCCAGCGAGTAGCAGCTGAAATTCTTGGTATCAAGCTAAATAAAGCAGAAATAGAGCAGTCCCAGGTGAGCCATTAGCATTTACTCCTGAGTAATTCACCAAATCTGTTCATTCTTTTTCCAAATATTTCTTGTACTTGAATACATTTCATAAGCATTGATACCCCTTGAACTTTGGTGCATATTGTGACATTACAACCACAATCTGGACTTCATTAAAATTTTGTGCGATCAAGGACAATACTAGTCCTTAAAAGTATTGAATTTTATATCATTTTCCAGGCATGTGTGAGTATGAAAAAACAGATTTCTAAAAAATAAAGGGCGTTTCATGATTTTTATCATTTAAAATTATTTTTTCTAACACAATGATCATTTGCTTTTTGAGTTAGTTACATAAAATTACAGTGAGCATTGTTGACTCAGGTTTTTATTTTTATTTTATTTTATATTTTTTTTTTCTTCTGATTAAAACAGCTTTAATTACACACACTGATCATTCAAGACAAGAGTAACATCTTAGCATCCAGCCTTCATCAGGTGTTTTGACCACTAGATTCTTGGGTTTTAACCGTAGCCTGGGTAATTGGACGGGCTTGGCTTGGATGTCAAACAAAGCTATAAATTTTCAACATTTTGGGATGCGATTAATACTGTATCACCGAACACAAAGTACGATTGAAAGAATATATGTTTGATATAATAATCAGTCCAGATTCTTCTGTTTCAGATTTTAACAGACCTAATTTTGTCAGGATGTCATATAATAGTCACTTGTCCCTTCATTCTTTTTCTTCAATCTGGTTTTTGGGAAATCAAAAACCAGCCTCAATATTGTATTGTTTCTTGATTTGTTGGGGGAAATGATAATAACATTCATGGATGACCATAAGGTTATAAAACACCCTGATCTGCTATTCATCCTTCTTTACTCTCATACTGTTAAATAAGATGTGGTGCAGCCAGGCACCTAATCGTAGAATACAGTCCACTTTTGTTTGTTTTTACTTAATAAAATTTATATTTTGTTTTATTTTCCTTTATTCAACTAGGTTTTCCATAGATTTATTTTCTATGTGAGTAAATTTTAATAACAACCATAGAGCTGAGTAGGAAACTGGATACAGACAGACACATAAATAACACCAAACTGCTTTATTTACTAATTAAGTGTAGTTCTAAAAGCCAGTTGGTTGCACTGGCTTTTTGTTTTACAGAGTAAAGTAAAAGTCAAAGAGGCTCAATAAAATTCATATTTAAGTTGTGCAAGAAATTTGAAAAACACTAATCAATTTCCTTCGACTTACGAACTATGCACCACTTTGTTTTGGTCTATGAAATCCCTCAAAATACATTAAGATTTGTTGCGAAAACATGATGAAATGTAGAAAAGTTAAGTGGGTATCAATACCTTAGCAAGGGGTTGTGTATGCTGTGTTATGCTTGAACTTAAGGGAGGTCACAGAGAGTGTGTTAGGTCATCAAAGGTCACCAAACCCTGACTTTTTGTACTTTTTGTTGTGTAAACATGGGTTTGTTACGTCTGCTCCTCTGTGATGGTCTTTCTACTATTGACGCGGTCCTTCTGTAAATAGAACCACGCTGACCGCATTAATGCATGAAGTCCGGGGTCAAAGGTAGGCAGTTGTAAGGGTGAGGAGGTTAGGGCAGGTTGTCTGATTTATTTAGCTTATCTCCCACCGTTTTAGGATGAAACAGGGTCTCCGCTTGCCAGTCAGCCCAAGGTGCCCAATGGTGCTAGCTGTAGGATTTACAAGGCCACCTCCCCCAGAAGCATTAATCCTGGGTCTGATATGAACGGCTGGAGCCACACTGGCTGGGCAGTGGTGGATGAGCATGAGGGCTACAGAGAGGTCAGGACCCCCAGAGAAGGGAGAGCTTATAGAAGAAGGACTGACCAAATTCCCAAGATCCACTCCCATCACCAACAGGGTTGCTGACTAACAGAAAATGGCTACACACTAATAGAGCTGTCCATCTACTTTCCTCTCCTAGCCCTCCCTTGATAGTTCTGTCAGTTAAGAAAAGTGCTTTAATCCAGACTAATCAGGCTGGGTGACTGACTGAATCCTCTTTACACCTTGAGGAAAAGGGTTGAGATGATCTGACATGAGCCAAAAAATGGAGCATTTCAAATAAACAACTATAATGTTTAAGTCAAGATTACTTTTATAGCCAAATATTTCTAAAATCTGAATGTGCCACAGCAATTTGAGGTGAGGATTCCTCAAATTGAATATCTTAATCAAGGTCTTTTTTTTTATTGAAAAAGAAGGAAACGTCATCGTACTGCTTATAAATTAGCACTCTAGAAACCACTTCCTTATCTGCTAGACTTAGAGAAATGTACCAAAAGAAAAGAAGGGGAAAGGCAGATGGGTTGGGAAGTGGGTGAAATTAAGCAGCAAGCTGCACCGCAAAAACACAAAATCTTATCATGTATGATTTCTTAGCAGATTTTTTTCATTTATGGAAAAAATCTTTTGTTAAAAGTGAAAAATCTGCCAGTGGGATTAGTACTTTTTTTTTAAAATCGATTTTAAGGAATTAGTGACTTAAACAACCTCCTATATCATACAGAAAAATTACTTGTGAGTTAGATTTGCCTTATTTCAAGTGTACTAGCATATTTACACCAGAGATTAGAAAAATAAATATTTTCAGATGTTGTGTTCTGTCAGTGTGGACATGGAATCTTTTTTGCATAATTTCAGTAATCCATTGTGAACATGAAGGAGTCTTTCCAATTCAACAACACAAATATCCTGGCTAGGAGAGTAAAGAAGGAACATCTCCACAAAAACCAGTTAATTTTACAAATATCTGTTTTATGGTTAATAGAAATATGTTTACAAGTTGTTACATTTTCAACCCTTTTTTAATATGTAGATCAATTTGAAATATATTTAGTACATTCAACTAATTCAATTAACTTATGTTTATGTGTCATAGAATTAATCAATGTTATCCCAAATCAGTTTGACACAACCAGATGGTATCCAGTACAGAATCAAAAAACCAGTCACTCAGGTTCAAGTACGTAAGATCCTATGTATGTTATAGTACACTTGAAGTCAGTCCATTATATAATAGCTATGAAAAGTCTTTCTATTTGCTGTTTTCAGTCGATCACTCTTGATAAAAAACGTATTTCTTATTGCTGAATAATAAAATGACAATCTTATTAAAGAACCTTTGCAGACTGAGGTCTTTGTTTTGTTTGGGAAACACTGGAGTGAAATAAAATCAATAACCATACATGTTATGGAACATTAAAAAAGGATTGTGCATTGTTTCCCTTCCAAGAAAAAAAAAGTAAGCATTTTTAAAGAATGCCAGAGTTTAATGTTTGTGCCATGCATCCAGAGATGAGGCTTTGAGCAGGTCATGGCCCTGGTTGTAGCTATAGGCCCAGCAAAGCCTCATTATCAGCTGTCATGTTTAGAGAGCCGAACATGAGGGTCACAACCCCCAGACGGTATTATATCTGCCTGGCAGCCCTCTCCGTCTTGGTTCTCTGTCTGCCGGATCAGATAGTGAGGCTGCAGATCACTCAGTAACCCCGACACCAGGCTTCGGAGGCTCATTAATCAGACCAGCAGCCGGGAAATTCAGCAGCGGGGATTGAAATCCAGTGGTCATGCAGGAAAAAAAGGTTGACTTCTGTAAAACTGCCATTTTTTATTTATTTCAATTAAAAAAAAGACCCTAAAACTCAGCCTGTGTCAGTCCAAAAAATAAAGTGAACCGAGAAGCAAATACGTCATATGTAATACCTGTCAGCATCAACAACAATTAAGTTTCAAACGTTTGTTAAAAATGGTTAGCTAAATATATTTTAGATCCTGTTTCTAATCTGAGGTTCTTCTTTTATCCTGGTTAAAGTCAATTTAAATTAGTTTAATAATCTTAGTTTAATAGTTATGAATTTTAAACTAATGTACATTAGTGTGACAGACTGGCGACCTACCCAGGGCGTACACCGCCGCTCGCCTGAAAAGTTCACTGGAGATGGGCACCAGCACAACCTTGTTCCTAATGTGTTGACCCCACTAGGGACATACATGGATGGATGGATGGATGGATGGATGGATGGATGGATGGATGGATGGATGGATGGATGGATGGATGGATTCTTCTCTTTCGTACTGTGCTCTCTGCCATTTTTCTGTTTTTCATCTTTCCTTCTCTGCATTCATCCACTGCTCAGAGGATTGTGAAAGCTGAGTTGGTGGACTACCCACACGATGAAGGCCCAATTAGACAGGACAACGCTCAGCAAAGCAAAATCTGTTTGCTTCAGTAACTTAAAGTATGTCACTTTTCAGTTACTGAGTAGATCTAAACTCAGTCTAGATCACAGTAGGTCGGTAGTTAGTAATCTAGTCCCTGTAGTTCAGATATCACCTCTAGAAAAATATAATAGAACCTGATTAGTCATTACCTCTCTGCCATTATGTTACAGGTGATTCAATTATAATTTACTGACCTGCCTAGATGGTAACTTCAACTTTCCAGGTACCTCCAGACCTTTGTCTGAACCAGAGTTTTAATTTCTGGCTACATGCTGAGCCTCGTGTTGAAGAAACAGCTCAGCAATTTGAGATCATGCTTATTCAGAGTCAGACCAACGTATGTCTGCATGCTGCATATGTTCCCACAGTCAGCAACTGTAGTAAATCACTCTGTACACATTTAAAACCCCCATTAAATGTTACATTTTACAATCCCTGTTCAAAATGATGGAATTACTTTGTGTGAAAAATGTGCAGTTGTTTTACTTTGCAGTAAAAAAAAGAAAGAAAATGCAGCAGTTTTAACTAGCTGAACATTCTGTAATATGCATTTCTAAATCAATTACATGCACAGATCTGATGATGCAAATGATGCTGCAGATCAAGGACGGCACTCGAAGATGTTACTGAGATGTTGAGCCTGCTATACCAAACAAATATGTAAACATCACCTGGAATGTTCCTGCTTATTGGTGAAAGGAACCGACCAGGTGGCAGGTATTACCTTTCCAGTAAATGGAGAGGTGGACAATTACATTTTAGATGTTTTTTTTTCTTTCCATTTTTCATGATAATGATTTTTGCCAGCCCAAATGTTATAACCAAGTCATGCCTTATAAAAGGCAGATTTAGCAAGTACTAAGAAAATATGCAGTACTTACATTTCTGTACTTAAAAATAAAAAAAGAATAATTTTACATTTTTTCTGGCATTACGCAAAATAGAAATAATTTTTGTAATCCTAACTGACCCACTAAAGGAAACGCAAAGTCTGATTTAATGTCATGCTGAAAAAGAGAGGTTCCCTTTTGAAGTGTGCAAGTTCATGGTTTCAACTTCCCAGTTTTTAGATTCCTTTAGTAATGGTATCTGATGAAAATGTCGCAGCAGATTTTTAACCCTCTGCTTGTGTTTCCATTTTTACAGCGTGTCGTGAAGGCGGACATCGTGAACTACAGTCAGGACACCGTAGCCAGGACAGCCAACACCCCTCGCAGCTCCATGTGTGTGCTTCAGTGATCCTCTTAAGCACAAACACACATACACACAATAAGATGTAAAATCGATCGCCTTCAGACAGTATTAGAACTTGGAGTGAACTGGATGAGAAAGTGTTCGGCGCGAGGTTTCTGTGTTCCTGTGTGTCAGTCGTATTGCTGGGATGAAGAACAGACTGCGTGGCTCCGAGGCCTTGGCATGTAGTTCGGATATTTAGCAGGAATTAGCTCTTGGGTGGTTCACCAAAAAAAGAAATGGGACCTCAGTTTTTTAAGTTTATGTGCAGCTATCAATTTCTTTTACACCTTTAAAGCTATTACCTGATTTATACCTTAGGGTGAAGCTGGTAATTTAAAGGAGCAACATAGCAACTGAAAACAATGTTATAGAGACATTTTCCTTTACGCTGGCTTTTAGTTTGATAGTCTGCATATTTCAGCTTTAATATATTTTAAGTTTGTTTGTTTTTTTAATTGAAAATTGCAAATAAAGGACAGGCAGAGGTGAAATCAATATCTTTCATACTTTTATTAAGATCTTTTCTTCTATCTGTGCTGTTCACCTGCAAGCCAGAAAGGCAGAGTGAAAATGCTGCTGTTACTGAAATAAAACTCCAATTACTGTTTGCCAATTAGGTGGTTGCTTGCTCAGTGTAAACAATATGCTGTTATTTCACTTAGAAACATTCCAATGTTTATTCTTCAATATTTTTTTTTCTCCTGATCCAACAGTAAGTTAAAACCAGCAAAGTAGTTCTATCCAATTTGTTTTAGTTCACTGGATTTTAGTGATTCAGCTCTTCATATAATTTTACATTTCCACTCTCATTTTGTTAGCTGTTGAAACATTGATAATTCTAAAACTGAGTATATCTTAGACATTTAAGCTAAGATATAGCTTCAGATTATTTGTTGGGCTTTCAGTTGTAAAATAAATGTTCCTGTAGGACAATGACAATGACGCATAAGGTCTTAATTTTGCTGTCTTAAATGCCTGTTCTTTAGCTTGTCTGTCCCTTAAATGTGTTCAATTTTAAACGTCTTCTTTCCCAATCAGCTTCCACATGATGCTATTTGTCAGCATGGTGTTGAAACTTGAAACTGCATCTTTGATTTCTGTGTACAGTAACTCATCTAAGTGGTCAGAGAACATCTTGCAAATGCTGAATATGTAAACAAAATGTACTTTTTGAAAATGTAGAGATATATACATTATAAAGCAAGAAAGATTTGTTTCCAAATAAAATGGTGCAACATGGAAAACAAGATATGCTCATGTCCCTCTGTTAATACAAAACCTGTTTCATGTGGTAAATTTTGGAGTTTTCAGAGTTCGATTTGATTATTAGACACTGAAGTTACATACACTTGAGTAGGATCACTTGCTTGCATCATTTGTATTTATGATATCTTACAAATAATATCACTACCTAAATATGGATGGTTGTGAAATGATGAGCTTTCTTAAAACATTTTAAATTTTTTTGGTTCATGTCATTTTAAAATTTCTTTTTTTGATGCATGTCCCATTACTGGATGATATTATAGGACTCCTTGTCTTCCAGGGTTTTTGATGGACTTGCTTTGTTGGCTCCTAAACCTTCACCTTTCCATGATCTGCATCAGTCTTGGCAGAATTTGGTCATTTGTAGCAACCATTAGGCTGTGTCCACACCTGATAGTCTGGTAGATTCTCACTGATTGGGGGACCAAGATTCCAACATTTGATCACATTTCCAGCTGGTTTGTTTCATTTTCACACTGCTCTGTGTCAAATGAGCCAAACCTTTGAAAAACCTGTTCACCCATTTACCTGTGGTGGCGCTGCATCACACACCACTGGAAACGACATGAAAACCTCTGAAGAAGACGATGAGAGCAACTTCTTTCTTTACAAAATGCAAACAAAAATGGAGTGGTGTCCGATTTTAGTTGCAGGATTTCACTTTTATTGTTGGTAAAAGACCACATGCCACTTCTCCCTCTAGCAATAGACATATGCATTTGTTTTGGTTGTATTTGCTCAGAATAGCCTGCGCTATGTTTTGTTTCTTGCTTTTGGAGCAGTCTCTGGTCTGCCTGCATTGACATATGGATTTGAATCACACCAGAATTCAGTTCAGTTGAATTCAGACCCAGATTTTTAGGTGGACCAGAGTTTGGTGCTTTTGTCCACATCACACCAACAAAGCAAACCTTTTCATGATGCCATGGAATCTCCTTCAGGCCTTCATTTGTCAAATTTACTGCAGTAGAACTCACCAGAGGCATTTTTCTTGCTTCTGAATAGGATGAATGGCAGATTAAATGCTATGATGCTAATCAAAACATCACTTTAATTCAAGGATTGATTGTCTCTTTAAAAGTGCCAGTAAATCATTTCACTCTATTTAGTGCTTCTTTGTAAAATTTTAAACCATGTTTATTTTTTATTCTATCCTTAATGGCATGGAGGATTGCACAAGACAACTCCTTTTAACAAAATCACTTTTCAGGATTAAAGATACACTGTCAACAGAATATTGTAGTATTTATAGGAATAGATTTAAAACTGAATAGGCACATTTTTCCTTTGCTCATTATATGACTCATATTGCAGTGAAATGACTCTTAAATTATATTTTATTTGGCCTTAAAAACTAATTTGTTAAACTTTGCAGAAACCTTGAAACAGCAAGCGATGCTCATTTGAGAGGTATAGTTTTACCGTCCTCAATGCAAGCTCTGGTGAATGTGTGCAGACGTCATTACTCAACCTTTGTTAGCTTGTAACAGATTCAGGGCTGGGTGTCACTGCAATATTTCACTTCGTGCTGAGAACAAAATCTAGGAGGAAGAGGCCCCCGGAGGAGGTCATGTGAGCAGCAGATGACGGGATCTAGACCGTTGCCAATGAGCGCATCACAGATTAAAGGTCCATGCGATGAAATTTAAGTGTGAGGGACAGAAACCTGACCACCTTAGTGATCCTCGTCTACACAGACCTGGCTAATCTCTGGTAGCTAATGAGGCACCTGGTCTTTGTTCAGTAAATCTTCTCTGAAAAAGCACCTAAATCCTCTCTGGACAGACGATACAGACGGCTTTATAAATGGTTGTAAGCTGTATTAATTAATCACCCTCACGGTCCAACCTTTCCTGGCTCTCACACAACTGTAACAAGGTTTGAGTTTAGCCGGTTTTTTTGTACCCAAGTCAATACCACTAAAATTATGACATTTTTAGGGGGATTAAGTGTATTTGGAAACCCTGAGACAAACAAAACAAACAGCATGTTTTCATGGATATTTTTCACATATATTTCCCCCAGGTGCCTTTAAATGGGACTTTCTTTGACTCCAAACAGCTATGAAACTCAGTGGCGAGTGAAGCAGCCCAGGTGGGGTCATTCCTGCACACGTGTATTGTTTCGCCTGAGTGGACGTCTTAGGATACGTCTCTGTTGAATTCTTGTCCAGAGCTGTCACCGGCGCTGACAGGCGAGTCTAGCTCTGGGCTTTGCTGCTGTTTAGACAGGTGTTTTTGCAAGGAAAACAACTGCAGCAACAGAATATCAGAGCGAGGATAATTCCTGGGAAAGGATTGGCAAACGGCAAAAATGATTGATGTCTAAATTAATTTATCAAGAGCTCTTTAGTGCAGTATATATCTGTGAATTTTTAGGTTTGTTTTTCTGTTTTAGGATAACTAATATAATAAGTGACTCTATATCAATATATGTAGCCAGTCTCATTCAGTTTCATAATTTATCACCTTTACTTGTCATGTGAAATGAGTCACTTTTAAAAATGGTGGTTCTGCTTAATTAACAATTTATCAGCTAAAATAATTACATGTAATTAAGGATCATATGTATTCACTGTTAATGCCACACACATTTTTTCTTAATGATATATTCAAGTAAAAAGCAGAATAAAATAATACAAAATACACTATTTCCAATTCTTCCATCTGCTTCTACAAAAGAAAAAGAGAAAATATCATCTGACTCTTGGTTTCCAAAGTTGGGGTTGGGTTTTTATTTGGGGAGGTCAGGGAGGTCACAAATCATCAAGTATTGGAGGTGTGCCTCAAATTATATCAGATGAGTCGGCCAACCAGAGGGTTTTGGAAAGAAACCTAAAAGGTTTAAACTCATTTATTCCTCATACTTATCAAATGTATGTAAACTTCTGAAGTAAAAGATTTCAATTAATCTGGACATGCACATTTTGTGCAGGTTGATCAGACTTTGGAATTTTGAATATTTGGAGTTTTTCCCATTTTAAAATGCTGAAATTTCAAATGAAGAAAAAAAGCATATGAACTACGCTAAGCATTTCAAAGATGGAAAAACAAAGTCAGCTTTGTCGGAACTTCTTAGATTGTCGCATATGATATACACATAAATATTAATAGAGGGGCAATTCCGTGAGGCTTGGTTTGGATGCAGTTGGGTTTCTTCTTATTGGTTCTGTGTGGAAATGGCATTTATTTAATGATGCACAGCACTAGCAGCTTCTCAGGGAGAAGCTTAATAGCTTAAAAATATCTACATGTTGAAAGTTTCAGGATGCACAGTCAAAGTCACAGCAAAATCATTCTTATTAATAACTTAGATGTGTGTAAGCGGTCAGACTTTTTGTGTGGTCACTACAGCCATTTTAGTTCCAGCAAAGAGGCAGAAATAAACAGACAAAAAAAATGTTTGTGTGTACTCCAGCACTTTAAATTTACTAAGGACGTATGATCTCAGATTGTGTTTCGTTCCACCACCAAAACCTGAGCACTTCCCCGTACCAGAAACATGCTTATTTAAAATCAGTATGCACAACTCATGCCTTTATGGATTTCTCTTTCCTCATTCTTATTTGTCTGGGTTTCTCATTGCTGCAACTCTGCGATGACAGTCTCAAAACCCACATGACAAGCTGGTAAGAGGGTCCATAGTTGTGGGCTGGGCTCTCGGTTTGTGTGTGTGGGCAGATTGGGGCCAACACCCTCTTGATTACCCCTTCACCCTCATCCATTTTTCCACCTGTGCAGGGTGCCAGACCCACAGTGCTGTGGGAGAAGGCGGGACTCAGTCAGGCCCTCTGACGAGCTCCAGTCCCGCTGGTCCCCATATTAGTTCCCATCCGCTGTTGCGCTGTGCCAACCGGCGGTAACTGGATTGACAAGCAAGACAGATACAGAACCTGGAATAGGAAAACATGCCATCCGTTTATTCAGCACTCTTAAGGAGAGTCGACAATGCTTAGTTCCCCACGATGCGACAGGAAGATTACACTCTTTTTACTGAAGGGTTTCTCAGAAAGTCTGCTTACATTTTAAGTTGAAGAAAGGCTAAGTCTGCTCGTCTCATTTGCTGCTTTTGTAGAGCAGTGGCAAGTTCCTGGAAGGTGCCCTGTATCTGTTCCAGCAAAGAGCCACTCAATTTATTTTAGGGGTAAGGATGTGGCCATTCAGAGGGGTCGTATTTTTAGTCTGCTGGTGTGGTAAGAAGTCAGGCCAGAAAAAGCAGAGATTCTGAAAAAGACACCCAGGGGACACAAAACTGAAAGTCTGACGCACTGCAGAGAGTGTGCATTGGTGCTTTCTCAGTGTAATCCGAATAGAATAGAATAGAATAGAATAGAATAGAATAGAATAGAATAGAATAGAATAGAATAGAAATATCTTTTATTGTCCCACAATGGGGAAATTTCTGTGCAACACCATCAAAGTTACAGGCAACATAAGGAAATAGACTCATAAAGATAGAATATGAAATATGAAAACAGAATATAGAATAAAAACTCTTTTTATGACCACAGTGTAGTCATAAAAAATTGGGTACTCCAGTCCAGAGGAATGTGCAGCTGAGGTGGTTAGTTAAAACTTATACAAAATGTGGGCGACTGTTTTAGCATTAAAAGACAGACTAGTTACAATTAGTGAAGACAAAAACTGTGCAAGAGCAAAGATGTACAGACACCAGCATGAATGGAAACACTTACTGAGTCTATGTTCAAAGATAGATTTAATAACTGTTAAATTGTAAAATCGTACGCTAGTGTTCATCAACAGTGGCGCTGTCAATTAGTTTAACAAGCATGAAAGAATCGCTCATAGTTGGGATACGGGAAGGGAAATCCAATTTCTTTATTGAAATTTAAACTACATGTCTTCATAATTTGAAATTAAGGGCAAAGGGGTTTGTGGGCACAAGATGGGTTTGGCATGAAGCAAAGAATGAATGAATAGGAAAAACACCTCATGCCCAGGATGGTTGGAGGATAAGTTGAAAAGTCTGTCACGTGGCAACACAGAAACACACAGGACAAAAACACACACACACACACACACACACACACACACACACACACACACACACACACACACACACACACACACACACACATGCTCAGACCCGAGAGCAATTTAAAGACACCACCAACCCAGCAGTCATGTTTCTGAACTGCGGGAGGAGAAGAACCTGGAGAGAATCCATACATTCACAGGGGTAATATGCAAACTCCATGCAGAAAGACCCTGCCGTACATCCAAAGACTATCTTGTCACATATATTAGAAGGCTGTTGCTTAGCCAGCAACATGGCCACCCACAATGCCTGTAAAATTACTTACCTCTTTGAATGTTTTGCCCATTTAATTGCTTTTACAAATAAGTCATGACCAACATTTTTTTAAATGTACAAAAATATTGTGGCTGGACTTGAAAAGTTGTGTTCACCACCGATCCCCATGCAACCTGACAGAGCTTGAGCAGTTTTTTAGGGAAGAATGGATTAAAATTGCAGATGAGCCAGATTGAGACCTGTAAAATGGGGAGAATATTCATGTGGTCACTTATTTTGTGTTAAATATTTTCAGTTAATTGCCATTATTTTGTAGGAATCTGTTTTGACTTTGACTTTACAGTTTTTTAAATATATTTTTTGTCCAAAAAAAGCACAACATGTCTTGACTACAATTGATGTGTAAAAGCACTGAAAAGTAAAACATCAAGGCACTGCTTTATTACGGCATTCATTTTTAAACCATTATTTATTTTTTTCTAGATTGAATATTGTTCTAATGTTTTCAGAGTTAGACTGCAATAAATTCTATTTTAAAGGTTGTTTTTTTTCCTCATCGTAGGCAGCAGTAATGTTGCCAAAGACAGGCTTTTGTTCTTTACCTGCATGTTAAGCAACTGAACTTTATTTAGGTTTTTTAATGAAAATGATTTTCCTGTTGGAGAAAAACACAGTGATGTCACCATGCATTTATTAATTATATTTAGCTCCTGGACACTTAACCTGTTTCTCAGCACCTCAGTTCAGCCTGTGCTCGTCTTCAAACAGAGACACCATTGCTGGTTGGAAACAGAGTTGGGTGTCACTTCTTACTGTATCATTAGTCAGAGACCTAAGGAAGAAGTAGCTGATGGGGTTCAATGAAAATATAAAAAGGGAGGCAGATTACAGGATCATTACTCAACTTTGCTTCTCTCTGTCTACTTTCTTTGTGATTCCTTCTTCATTGTTCCCTCAAAATATGCTGCATGAAAACCTTATACCGCTGCTATTCAGTTTTAAGTGATATTCATTACCAACCACTGGAAATAGCATTTATTTAATGATGACACTTCTTAGAGGGCTTTACAAAAGCAACTCAAGAGTTTCTGCGGGGCCTTCAGGCACTACAAAGTGTGAGCTTAAAGGTGAGTGTTGCTGTGAAAAAAATATTCCTTCCTCTATAGATTTCCTCTGTTTTTGCTCTTTTGACATACTTAAGCTTTTCAGATCATTAAACTAGTTTCTTTCATTAAACATGCAGCAAATAACAATACACATTTCATTTGATAATCTATTTTATTAAGGAATAAAGCTATTAAACTCAATACGGCCTGATGTAAAAAGAATAATTGCTTGTTCGATGATGTGAACACATTTAACTGTGACAAAAAAATAACATTTGCGCTATGTTTTTTCTTTTAATAGTACGGAGGCCGGAGAGTAGCCTGTAACGTAACTACAGCAACAACAGTGACTGCCAAAATGAATTGAACATTATTGGTAATTACATATGGCTTATACCCTGTAGTTGCTTGGAAATATGGTAATAATAAGTTGATCGGAGCCACAAATTTCGACCCATTTAACGTGCAACAGGGTGGAACTTCACTGGATCTGACTGGAAAATTCATTCAGTGCAGAGCCTCAAAAATGAGTTCAGGCCTCCGTGGAGAAACAGTCTATGAAGATGGCACATGTCACAGTTTTGTTTCTTTTTGTTGACATCCATGAGTGATCGCTTCAGGTGTCTGCATCCCAACAGGGACGACCCACAGCACCAGCACAAATCTGCTCATCTGTGTTGAAAACATGTGGTCTGTCTAACCTGCCTCGTCCCAAAGAGCAAATATGGACATGAATCTAAATTTTTCCACCAGGTGTTTCTGGGAAATGATGATGGTTACGGAGGACATGCGGCATCAGTGAACCTCCACAATGTCAACTTGTCAGCCTTTGAAGCTTATTTTTGTGTGATGGAAATATTTTTCTTATCCACAAAGATTTTTGGAAATGTTTGTTGTAATCCTGAAGGAAGAACAGTTAACAGAACTTCAATGTATTTTGTTGAGGATTTTAACAAATTAGCCCCTCTTTACGAAGTGGAGATAAAATAATTGTTCTTATTGTTTAGAATTGAAGAATGAAAATTTTGGCATGAATTTGCATTTAGTCCATTTATTTCAACTCTAAAAATAAAATCTGGTGAAACCGGTTACCATTTGAAGTCACCTAGTGAGTAAAAATCATTTAACCTGTGTATAAAACCAGCTGCTTCATGAAGACCTGGTAGGTTTGTCAGAAATTAGTAAACAAAGAGAATCATGAACCAAAGAAAGCTAGGAATACGTTTAAGGTGGGGTTGGGTTTGCAACAGTATCATAGGTTTTGAACACTTCCAGAGGAATATTACCTGAAATTAGAGTATGGCACAATTGAAAAACCTACCAAGACGTGGTTGTCCATCTAATCTTACTAACTGATCATAAATAACATTAGTCAGAAGCAAAGGATCCCATAGTAAGACAAGAGCTGCTGGGATCCACATCATAACATTACACATCATCCTCAGTGTGAAACCTGGTGGTGGCAGCATCTTGCTGTGAAGATGCTTTTCTTTAGCAGTGAAATAATTTGGTTGCCGTTATTGGCAAGAAAGATGAAAACATGTTGTAAGAGCTACAATGCAAACGTTTACTCCAAAGCACGATTTTTATTTATTTTATTGGACCAGCCAAAGTCCAGATCCAAAACTAATAGCTTGTGCTATTTTGAGAATAAGAATGGGCAAAATGCTTTGGTCTGTTCCTGCGTAAGGCTGGCAAAGAGACGTCCCAACAGACCTGTAGCTTTAATTAGAGCAAATAGTGTTTTATGAAATGTAGTTTTAAAAGTAGTTTCAAGGGAACTGCCACACTTTTCAGATTTTACTACGTAAAAATTTATGAAAACAACAAATTAATATCCACTTCACAAATGTGTATAACCTTGTCTTGTCTTTACCCCAATGAAGCCCATTTAAGGTTGTAGTTGGAACTCGACAATATGGAGTCATGAATTTCTCTCTGTAGCGCTGGATTTACAACCCACTAATCTAAAATATATCCAAATCCCAATATTATTGTCATAGTTTAGGTATTTGCGTGTGTTTCTTCAATATAGAGTGTGACATTGCAATGAAAGGGTTATAGAAAATGTAATTATGAAATAGTCACAGCTTTCAGCTGCTTTTAGCCATGTGTTTGATCCTGTGATGAACTGCCCAACACTTAAACATGTTGTAAATTAACATGTCTAAAACATGTTCAGCTTGTCCTCAGATGTCCACAGAGTCACTCTAAATGCCATAAGCAGACACCCCAGGCTCATTTCCTTCTGGACAGTCGGACTGATATTGTGCAGTTTGAACTTGGCAGGATGCTCAAACCGAAAACAACCCTGGATCTTAAAAAGCTTAAGCTCTTGTTTCAGGTGGTGGTGAGAGCGTAAACAAATGCAGGAAATCAGTTTGAGAGAGAGAGAGACTTTTCAGTTTTACGCTTCATTACAAGACCCAAACACTTTAAACGACCTGAAAAGTTTGCCACTTTACTTGCAACATAAACTGCAGAAAAGCCTTGTATTTTTTCAGATGGGTTTAAAGGCAGTGGTTTGTTTTCATAAAGCCACGTCAGCCTGAACACAGGTGAAGGCTGCTTCCGACCTGCGTCCCTGCAGCTGGAAGGAATTCCATATCTTGCTGAAGGGAACCTCAGCAGGGTAGATTTTGGCTGTCAAGAGGAATTGAGCCCCAGCTGTTTGGCTGAAGTACCATGACACCAATCACCACACCACCCCACTGGTTTAGCCAACAACAATATATAGCTAAATGAGCAACTGGCACGCCTCATAAGCGGCGCAGAAATGCTTAAATCGAGGGATTTTTTTCTTGCTGCGTTTGAAAGAAATGTGCCGCGACAGTGCGTGGGTCATTTCTTGGAGGTAACGGACAGCGTTCTCCCACTGTTTTGCCAGCAAGGAAACTTGCATGCTGGAAAAAAAGTAGCAGGATTACGTCGTGAAGCACGACAGCGCTGATATAATGTGAGGTGACGTTAGAACTCCTCGCTGTGTCCAACACAATGTGGCCAGTGTGGAGAGCCTGGATGGTGTGACTTTTTTCAGAGTATCCATCACAGCATCACGAACGCTGCAGGTCTCACTTATTGTACGCAGCAGTGTTAATCAAAACCAGCCTGCGCCGGGGGCTCAACGGTCATCAGCCAAGAAGAGGAAATTATTGATGGAAATAAAGGTGGTGCGCTGCCCTGAAGGCTCACCCTTACAAACGTACTTAATGTTGAGTTCTGGACAGGCAGCACGATGAACAAGGAGGAGTTGTTCACATCTGATTTAAGGGCTGCTTTTGTCATACACCGAGCCAAAGAAGGAGTCATGCTTATATTGGCGGCTTCTGTTTCCATTTCTTGACCTGCACTGAATGTCCACTAAAAGTTAATAAGTTTTTAATATTTTCTTACTTTGAAAATTGCCTTCGGACAGAGCGGAGCCTGTGATTTACTGACGTCGGTTGCTTGAGCTAAACATCAAGAAGCTTTCCCCCCCCCCCCAACCACCACTCGTTTAATAACATATGAAATCACTTATAAGTAGCTACTAATTCACATTGATCTGCCAAACTGGTTTTATGCAGACATGCAGCCATTACAGAATGTGATGACATTGCGTGTGCGAGGCATGGCTGGCTGCCATAATTTGGAAAGAGAAGTGCCACAGAGAAAAGTGTCACAAAAGAAGAAAAGGAGCCGTGAGGGTCAGGTTCCCGAGCGCAGGCTGTTGTGTGAAGTGTCTGCTGATTGCCAAGCTGTTCTGAAGACGCTGCTGGACAGGGAGGTGAGAGGCAGGTTAATTACTATACTGAGAGGGAAGGGCGAGATGCTTTACAGAGGCCATTGTGGGCCCTGGTCTTGGGTTTCCAGATCAGAGATGTGTGAGCCAAAGGTGCTGGAAGATGGCAGAGGGCGACGCGGCCCGGACCGATTCCATCCTCAAGTCACCTCATCGATCATCGGAGACAGGATCAGTGAGAGGTGTGTGAAAAATACCCTCGCAGTTGGTCTCAAGCTGAAGGAAGGAATAATACTGTCTGGTAATAAGGCCAAGTTTACATATAATGTTTAGTTATTTTTGCCCAAATTACTTTTTTTTTTTTAATATTTATGATCTTTGGGGTTAACTGAGGAAATCCCTGTTTCTCCGAAGAAATTTCAAACACCTTAAGGTGTTTCCACACCTAACAGTCTGGCAGACTCGGTTTGATTGGGAAAACAACATTTGTTACATTTTCAGCTGGTGTGTTTCACTCTCACACTGAGCTGTGTCAAATGAATCAAGCCCTTTGAAAAACCTGTCCCCTCCCTCGCCTGTGGTGGCGCTGCACCAAGAACCACTGGAGAAAACGACAAAAAACATTTGAAGACGACATGAGCTCAACTTTCTATTTCACAAAATGGAGTGGCATGACATTTTAGTGGTTATATATTTTGTTTTGTCTTTGACCTCCTCTGTAGTGCCAGACACACATTTGTTTTAGCTGTATTTACCCAGAATGCCCTGCTCTTTAGTCGACTTTCTGCTTGATATTCACATACTGCATTTGAACCACACCAGAGTTGACTTCAACCAAACCAAGGCCTAGGCGGACAAGTGTTCATGTTTGTGGTCTGCATTGAGTCCCTCCCCAAACAAACCAGACTTTCCAGGCAAACGAACTAGAGTTTGATTAAAGCTGACTAAACAGGAATCCTGTCAATGGACCCTTACAGTGTGAAGTCTGTTCAGATGTCACTAGAGAGTTTTATTGATTAGAATATTGCCTGGAGCACACAGTAATTACAATATGTGTTACAAGAGCACAACGCTTATTTTGGTAGCTTCCTCTTTTATAGATTAACTCTTGGTATTTATACACCTGAAAGTTTTTCCATATTTTGACACATCACAGCAGTTATTGCTTCAGTGTACATCTGATTTTGAGTGATAAGTGATACATTTTTGATTAAATAATTACTCACCACACAAAACTACGGAGCTCAGATAGGAAACATACTTTTACCATATTTTCATTATTTTCCGACATTAAAACAAATATAATTTTTCCTTTCTTTTAAAAAAGGTCACTTTTCTGAACACTTCAAGGGTCGTAAGAGCTTTACACCAACCTCACAGCGATGACTGTGCCCTGCCTTTCCTTCTATCTAGACAGCAAATAAATGTGGGTACCAAAAACATAAACATGTTGGAGCATAGTTTGTAAAAGTATTAACATTAATGTGTTTTAAAACACCTCCCAGACTACATAGACCCTCAGCAGCCTTACTTCCCTTTCACTTTTGGCATCAATGGCACCAGTTTAGTTTCACCCTCACTTCTCTGTATCTCTTGGCTGTTTCTCGTATTCCTTGATATTTCTGCCTCAGGCCTCACATATGCCCTCATTATTTTTCCAGAGGAAGGCCAAAGTGTGGAAACGCTTGATTTACGGCCCCAGAAAGCAGCTTCAGCCAGTCGTTGCTGGTGGTTTGACAAAAGCATAAGTGCTGATATTTACTTTTTATACTACTGCGGTCTTATTACAGATGAGTATGTCTTGAAACACTATGCTATGTCTGCTTGTTTTCCTCAGTGATGTTTTTTGCAGCTCATTAACTAAATGAGCAGGTGCTTCCCCTTTTTAAGTATTCACACACAACTTTGTTAAGCTAAGTCAACTGTTTTTAAAATTATTCTGCAGTTAGAGGCAGGAAATGTAGAGAACTCCAAACATGATGTGTGGGTTCACTCTGCTCACTCATTCAAGAGGAAGTTTTCTCATGTGAGCCCCCCCCTACGCCCCCGGCAACACTTTGGCATGTATTTTCCAACTTGAATATACCAAAAAAATGATTATACTAAGTATAAAAAAGATCTATTAGGTGTAATAGAATAACCAAAATGACTATAATAAGAAATCTAATCAGATCTCTGATGTGTAGAAAGGTGGAATATGAGAGTTAATATTAAGTTGTTTCAAATAAAAGTGTACACAGTTAAAGCAGATGTTGTGACTTTTAGCAAATATAAATAATTTTGGTAATTATTTTGGAAATTTAGTCTGATTTAACTTCAGACAGTGAAGAAAAAGGTGTTTCTTTTTATTCAGTGTATGTAAATGTCATTATCTGTGTACGGCAACATCCACATTTAATTCCTTCTCATCTCACACAAATATTTCTCATAGATGTAAAGAAACTATTTTCTCATTTTATATTTTAATCAACTTAAACGTAGATGTTTGGCCAAATCTGGACCACTCCATTGTAGGATTAAGTGTGGGCATATAAGGCGAATCACCCCAACCTCAAGTAAATCTCAGCATTTAGCAGGATTCTTTTAGGATTGGCAAAATGTCAAATAGTTAAAGAATTGGTGGAGAAATGTTGTGATGATGTCCTGAAGGTAGAGTGTCGGAAAGAGCAGGAGCTTCTTAAAGAGACGGAGACCAAATTTCATAGCATTAATTTGCAAAGTCAAATATTTTTTAAGTCATGTTTGATATATACAGCATTTTTTGAACAACTGAAGGTGACATAGTGTCTTGATTGTACTATAAAATGACTATATACCTGGAAAATACATATTACTGCCCCTTTAGAACAATTGGTTGCACTTGATTTTAACAAGAGCAATCAGAGTAAAGGTGGCTAAATAGAAATCCTACTTTTCTAAAAATCTAAATCTTGAAAACCTTAATGAGCACAATTAAGACCAACTACTTCACCATTTTGCACTACACTGTCTTGATATATCAGCTAAAACTAAAAAACTATGTATATAGAAATTCAAGGGATATTTATACTTTTGCACATGTACTCCTGGTGATAACTAGCATACTCAAAATGCATTTGGCTGTAAATGCAAACCATGAATTCTTTATTGAAGTTATTTTGAGACTAACACATGCAACACATTTGCAAGATGAATGTTGGCTGTTCCTTCATCAGTTTCTGCGTCTCAATAATTCATCATTGTCACAGTTGGTGAATGAAAAAGAGAAACTGTACAGGGAGGAAAAACTTGATCCCTCTCCCAACAAGGGGAAGTGTGAATAAGACAAAGCCTCCCTATGTGACACCCAAGCCAACAAACAGCCATCTGTCATTATATAAGTGGCACCTGATGTGCTGCACTTAAGGGACACCTTGAATCTTTTATGACGCAATTAAACTGAACCAGTTATCATCTGAATTATTGAGCCATATTTAGAAATGCGGCGTTCAGATAAAGAACAGCAGTGGAACACAGCGACGTCTCTGAGGGAACCCTACTGTGTTATGGATTCATTTATTGTGATGGGAAATAATGTGGTCATTGTATCATGTACCTACCAATGTCTTCCCCCGTCAGCGATGCCAACTCCGGGGTATTTAATATTCCCGGCTTTCAACAATAGAAACCTCTTCAAACACCATAACAGTTAATCCCCTCAACGCAAAAAGTCACCTGTCTCAGGTGTATCGAGGGAGAATGTCAACTGAAACATGATCGCTGCGATTGAGCTTGTGAAAAATATTTTCCTCCTTTTTGTTCGTTTGACAGGACTTAACACCACTTACAGGCTCTTTGACAGGTCTGGGAGGTTTATTTTCAACCTTTATGTTTTTTGGGGTGTGGGAATTAAATCTTGCAACAGGGGATTTGATGACACATAATATTCATTTAAACAAATTCATCAACATCTGCGGTATTCAGTGACTAATCTTAAAACGGATACAAAGACACAGGGTGGAGAGGAGCTCTGAGGAAAGGTTTTTTTTGTTGTTTCCTGATCTGCTTTGTTTCTTCTTGACCAGATTAAACTCACTGAAGAGCCATTTGAAAGAAATTATTCCACTGGGACAAATCCAGAAAAACTAGTTTTACATTGTCTGTAACAAATGTAGCTAAGGGTCTTAGAAATAAGGTGAGAGTTTATTTAGCACCAATGAAAACTCTGCATTGTTTGTTTTGTCTGGGTTTGTGGAGGACACAAGGGCAAGCAAAAAGCAGAATCATGGTGCAGTGGATGTTTAATTAAAAAACAGAAAAGAATATTGCAACAAAAACAATGAGAAAACATAAAAAGACTACAAAACAATAAAAAAAGGCAACAGTTGCTTCAAGAGGAACTGAAAATGAGTGCAGCAAAACAGTTGCTTATATGCTCAGATGATGGTTATTGGATGCAAAACATGGGAGTTTAAATAGCTACAGGATGAAGCTGTGGAGAGAAATGAGAGAAAACTAGGAAAACTAGAATGACTGATGAACACAAAAGAGAAAGATGGGGGAAATGAAGCAGAGCATTATAAAACAAAGGAAAGTTAAAGACCAAAATAGACAAAACAGATGAAACAAGGAAAGCAGGGAGTGAGTAGACAGAAAAAATATTACAAAATAAATCAAGAATTAGGGTCTATGAAAGGAAACTGTATCTGAGACCAAAATCTAAACCATACATCAAAGGCAAAAATACAAAATATTGCCAAATGAGCAAAAATGTAATCAAAAGTCCTATTTGTGATGTTCATGGAGAAGACTTAAAGGTATAGAGGTTTTTTGTTGGGATCCTTAGGATCTTATCTTTAGTTTTTTTCCCCAGATAATCACTTTTTGCTCAGTTCCACAAGCAATGTTATTTGGGCTGTACTGAAGCTGTTCCATCTATTTAAATGTTTTTATCCCTGATTCTCAGTGGGACAAATGCAGCATTCTTTCTGAATCAGGACTGAGTGTCAGGTATTTCATTGTCCTTTGTACAAGTGATAATATGGTGGAGGCTATGGATAGAGTATGGCCATTTGAGGCATCGTCAGCAGAGATGAGGTTCAAAATTTTAGCACTTAACTATTAGTGTGAGATATAAATCTTGAAGAAAAGAATTTGATTCGGGTTATAATTGGCTGAAATGTCAGCACACACAGCTACGTATCTGGCTTCAGCTGTAGTATCTTGAGCTGTTGAGTCAAGTTAATTAATCTAAGATAACAAATTTAAAAATGTTGTTTTTTACCTGTAAAAAATTACATTGCCTTTCCTTTAATCTCCAGATGTAACATTGAATGTGGAGTCTTCTGTGTGACTCTGCAGGGCCACTACAGAGGATCCCCCAAGGTGTGGATCTGAAGGGCACGGTAATCCTTGCTATCCTGGCTTCATTGTGTGTCTCCTATGTGAAACTTTCAGGCCGGGACTGAAGAACCCTATCCTCCGCTCTATGAATAGCAGGGCAGCCAAGGGCGATAACAATAGCAGGAGGTTTGGGTGTTCCCTGCATCGCTTACTCTGGGAGTCTAGCCTTCGGTTCATCCCTGGTCCCTCATCAAACATTAAAGCTACTGTCAGTCAGTATCAGGAGCTTATAGGGGGCACACTTTTCACAGCTGGTGGGTTGCTGTGGTTGGATCAGCTGACAGTAAAGGCTGTAAATGTTGGCACGGTTGGTGGTGTCACAAGATGTAGCTGCAAGTATGTGAACATCATCTGAGGAAGTGTGTTCATTGAGGTTAGTAAAGGTTTTCCAGACGTAGTTTTCCAAAGGTGATTCACCAATTGGTGGCTAATGTAAAAAAAAAAAAAAAAAAAAACAAAACAAGTAAAGTGCTCTAAAGTACAATAATGTCAATTGGACTCAAGTGTCACAGTAAAAGTAGTGATGATGACAATATCCTAACACCACCTTCTACCTTATAAGTCTGCATCTGTTGGGCGATAAATCTGATGCAAAGACAAGTTAGCCAATCTTAATCCTTCATAAAATTAACCTACAACCTTCCACTTTTAAACCTACCTCTTAAACCACAGTTGCCCCAGATATTGCTGTTATATTTGGTTCTTAAAATATATTTTTGTTATGGAAGCCCATTTTAGACAGTGGCAAAAGAGAACTTGTTTTATCTACAGCACACCAAAAACAGGGAAACATTTATTTTAAAAAAATGAAAAAGACTCATCTTATTCTTACATTTCCTGCACCCTGTGTTTAATAACAGAGCAGAGTTAAGATCAGACAAAAATATTGTTGGTTAACATTACAAAGAGATCCATATTTGTTATCCTGACTCCTTTTTATCTAAATCCTCCTCCTGAAGCAACCCGGTTATGGGGGGATCCGACCTCTGACATGTTGACACTAACCATCTCATCAGCACTCCTTTCCCCCGTGTGTATAACTCACTGCTCAAAGCTACAAGTTCACACTTTGCCTTGTTGCCTGACATATAACAATTTAAGAGAAAAGGAGGAAGCTATCAGTGAAAATGATGGAGTTTTACTTATAAATTGGTCAACAGAACATGTTGAGTGCAGCATTTTGTTTCTAAAATATTTCATGAAACAATAAAAACACAACACCTTTAAAATATACTGTGTCAGTCTATATGCTGCCTCTATGAACAGATAGCATCCAGTCTCCTGCTTAGTAAAAAACAAACAAACAAAAAAGGATGCAGACATAAAATCAGCATTTCCTCTCAGGTCTTTGAAACTACAGTAGTTAAAAACAAACCTTCCTCCCAAAACAAAGTTCACCGCTATACAGACTCCCCACAGGACTGACACTGCAAAACAGAGTGATGATGAAGCTGCTCTGCAGGTTAAAGCTGAGCTAATGCACAGTGTTGGTTTTGTACCTGAGCTCAAAGGCTGACATGAAATATACAGTATCATATATCCTGCAGGTGTCTTCTCTGCAGCTCAGTATGAATCCCCAGGATTTACTGCAGGACTTACAGGGGCACTCTCCTCTCTGGCAGCGAGCCTGAAGGAATTAACTTTTCTGGCATTTCCCCCCCCCACAAAAACTTTCAAGACATCCATGAGGGCGCAGTGGCAGCTTGGAAAGAAACACTGAAACCGATCTCCCTCTGTTGGCCCTCCTCTGCTCAATTCTCAATCCATAAACCATTCCTGAACAATCTCATCTGGCACAGCTAACCTCCTCTAACTGACTCCCCACTCTGCTGCCGACAGACAGCAGCAGCTCTTGTCTTCTCTGCGCCTGGAATTTCACTTTTCACATCTTTCAGGATTTCATTTCCACTGCCTTTTCTACTCGTCTCTCATCTTGTTATTCAAGTCTAATCCTTAAATAAAAATGTTTCTCTTCAGTTTGTGCAGTTTCCAGCAACAGTTCAGCTATTTACACACTTCTTGCTGGACATACATGAGAAGAAACTAAAAATCTTTCAGCGTTACAGGTTGTTGCTTTACCTTTTAGATTCAAAAACATTTCTATTATTCATCAATTTAGGACTTGAAGTTCAAGCTTCAGCAATCTAAAAAATAAGTAAGCGTTAAAATTTATTATGAAAAATAAAAATGACACTTCATAGTAAGTGGCAGGCATGGAGCGATATGCTGTTCTCAAGGTAAAATAACCTAAAAATACCACAGTATTTACAAAATAACTTCACAAAATTATGCAATCAACTATCATCTAAAACAGAATAATACTTATATTATTTAGTAAAATAAAAATATCCATAATTAATTGTTGTAATTATTCATTCATAAATTAGATCAAATATATAAATCAGCCACCAATAAAACTAAACATTTTCTCTATTTTTTACATGTCCAATCAGCAAGGATTAATTTGTATTTGTAGCTTATTATTCAGCACAAAGTTTTAAAAAACTTTGTGTTTTTTCTAAATTTGTTTGCACAATACATACATTAAGATAGAAATTGAGATTCATGAAACTTTTATTATTTTTGTAAAAGACAAAAAAACATATTTAATGATTTATTTTTATTTATTTTTTTTAGTTCTTGTTGCTTCTGAAACACTACTTCTCTTGTGCAGGAGAGGCTTAGATGGCCCCAGTGCATGTTTTTTGCTAGTGGTGGCAAAAAGAGGCTCTCATCCAGAACTACCCTTTCCAGATCATGATCAGGTTTTATATGCATCTGCTCAGAAGGTGTCTTCAGCTGCTGCTTGTTTCCTCCATTAGTTTCTTTCCTCTGCTTGTCTTCTCGCAGCGAGGACAGTAGCATCCCTCTGCTTTCCCATCAGTGACCTCACAAAGCCACAACACAAACAGTGACAGCCATACCGGGGCCCCAGCTGCCGACATGTCTGCTCAGCGGCATATTTATTTAAACCCGCCGCTGGCCCTGGCAGTGCTGAACGGGGCCTTGCTGGGAGCCTCCTCAGCTTGTTTGAGAATCCATTCACACCTGCGCATTAAATTACTGACACTAATGTTACCAGTAATGCTTGGACTGACTCCAGTTTTTGAACTCATATGGCTGCCGGAGCTGAGAAATACTGGACACGATTAAGGCAAATGTGACAAGTTTACATTCTTGGGGTGTTTTGTTAGATAAGCACAAGTCTCTCATGCATTTTTGAAGATACTTGTATGACAGATGTTATTGAATATTATTAGATGTATATGCAACTGTTGGCAGCTGGGGTAATAGGTATATTTTTATTCCCGAATTGTGGAAGAGGATGGGTGACTGTGCCTCCTTGAAGCCCTCTGACAGTGTTGCCTCTGGGTGGGGGTGGGTGACACATTGTTGAACGTTACCTGGCTGCAAAGGACTCGATGGCTTTTGAACTTGAGAGGTGTGGAGGCATGAACACCTGCACCCCCCCCCCACCCAGACCCCTCGCTCTCAGGATACCTTTCACCTTGTCTCACTCGGCGGCACTCAGCAAGTGGCTGAGAAGAAAAGGGGAGCGAGCGGAGAAAAGAAAGTTTCCAAAGACGCCTCCCAGGTTGTCAGTTTGGGGTCAGAGGTCTGAGGTCAGCATGGAGGTGGGATGTCAGGTGTTAAGTGGAGCAGACAAGCCAATGGAGAGCTTGTTTACTGCTCACCGGACAGGGAGCTTACCTGGGGCCAGGTGGGAGCACAAAGCACTCGGCTTTAGCAGAAGGTCACCCAAACAGATCAGAGATCAGAAGAAACAGTGTTGTTATGATGATGAGCACAGGAAGTAGTAAGCTGATATATTAAAAAAAAAACAATTATCAAATATCAAACCAGTAAAGATGTTTGAAAACATGAAAACAAACAAAAGGAGACTAAATGATTACAAATGATCATTTTTTTAGTATTCCAGAATCAATTGAAAAGCTGTGAATTAGGCCTTAAAATGAACCAATGTCATGAATACTTGACCCCAGATACCACTTTTTGCTACAGCAAAAGAAAACAAAGAGCTTTGATCAATTTCAGATTTCCACATTTTCCACATTTTCATGTTTTTGCAACTTTGTAATTATCGGTTATATATCATTGTTGTTTTCATGTTTCCATTTCTTGAATCATGAGTGTCACCACATAACTGAAGGCCATGTTCTCTTGTCTTTCCCATTTTAAAGAGTTGGTAACAGAGACAGATTTCCTTGTTACAAATACATTTGTCCCCAAGTATAGCAGTAGATCATGGATTACTAAGTGAAGTATAAATAATCAAAAGTAAAATTCAGGAAATGCAGGGCTAAATAAATATATTCTAATAAAAATATTTGTATTACAGTACATAAAGTCTTATTCATACTGTGCGTTTCAGTGCATCTTTAACAAATAACTGCATTTTTTTTCAGTTTCAGTAATTCTGAATATAAAATGAACAACTTTTTTAGGTGTTTTGAAAATGAATATGAGGTGACTAGTGTTGATAATTTCACTCCTTTGTGATTTTGTATTCTAATTTGTTTTTTTACTTGACTTTTACGGGTATAAAGTGGAATCATCTGCAACAAGACAATTCAAAATGAATGGGAACATTTCATACTTACCTTGGTGGCTGATTGTTTATTTTTCAGTGTTATATTCATATTTTATTGCAAGAAAAAAAGTTTTTTATGACTCCTATTGATAATAGGTACTCACAATTATTCTAGCTTGATCAAGGGTTTTAATAACTGTTTAGCTTTTTACTATTATTAATTATTCACAGTTTTTAAGTACATACTGTAGATACAAAATTGCTGGTGTGTGACTGAGAGTATGATAGATAGAAAATGAGGGAACTGGGCCTCCAAATGAATTTATGAACCTTGGACAAGCCCTGATCTTCACACTTCTGATCAGACTCTTTTTATATCTTTTCAGAGAAACTGAGTATTGTCTCATTTTGAAAAGAGAGTGAAAAAAATACATCTCTTCACTCCAGTTTTTCAACTAAGAGGTTTTGATGGACACTAAGAGAGACTGAAAGAAGGTAAAAGTAAGAAAGAAAAAAAACATAATGAAAACAATTGAATGTCGACTCATTTTTCAGACCATTCAGAATGTGAGAAAAGCATGAGGAGGCTCTGAAGTTTGCAACTGTTTTTAAAATAAATTTAATTGATTAATTTTACACAATTTCTTTAATTTAGTCCGTATCGTTTAGGAATTTAAATTCATTTCTGGCTATTCATCATGGTAGTATTACTTATTAAAACAATTTTAAGCAAAAGGAAAAGACTGAGTTGATTATAACACTACATAAAAAAGTTTTTCTTTTTTTAACACTTGCTGTCTGCTGTCACGTAACTCCTCTGTTTCCATACACATCATGTTCCCTGAGTAGCGAGAGCTTAAATCACAAAGGCCTTACAGGTAAAGGTTAAACGAGGCATTGCAGCTCTAATCTGCAGCATCAGTTTCAAGTGATCATTTGAGTAAACGGTCCGATACCTTTTTAATTAGAATCCAAATTACCGTAGCGTGATACTGGTTTGCAGCATCCTATACTGGGATACTGATTACTGAGAATCTGGCTCTGGCTGATGAAAAGGATTATGTACTTCAGTGGTGTGTGTGTGTGTGTGTGTCCGTCTAAGCCGAGGAAAATAGTGATGGGACATTAATGATGATCTCTGACAGACGGTTGAGGGACGTGCTCTTCAGTGAGGTGAGCGCTGTGCAGAGCTGCTCTATTATCTACCTGACGTCTATTCATTAAGCCTATTGTGTGGCTCAGCATGGAGACACACAGTGGAGATGTGTGAACATAACACTTAAGTTTGGTGTGGTCACACTGGATGACAGTGAAAAATATGCAGCGTAATAACTTAAAAAAAATACAAAGATTATTCTACATCTGTTTAAAAGAAAGTGAAATTAATTTCGGAAAGCTGGCCTTTACGCGACTTTGTTTTGTTTGCATCATGCTGCAAATCAACTCAACAAACCAGGTGGGTCAAAATATAAAGGGCCTTAGACATCCACACCTGGGTCAAACATGACGTGTAAACAGCTTCAGGGGGTTTGCAGTTTAAAATATTTATGTTCCAGACAAGCTGGCATTAAGCAGGAGACGATGCACCTGCAGATAATCTCATAATATTCCATAACTGCCTTTTTGTCTAATGGAAGATTATGAGGCCAAACAAGTCATTTATTTTCAGTTGTTTGTGCACAGACATATTATTTTAAAGTCTGGAGCAGAATAGGATCCATAAAATAAATAACCTGTGATGATGACCTTTGACCTGATTTCCACTATGCTGCTCACAATGGGGAAGTTGAAACTCATCTGGTTTCTAATGGTTCTAAACAAGGAAGCCCAACTCTAGTTCTCAGGGCCCAGAGATCTGAAACTTTTAGATGTGTCCCTGCTCAAACACACCAGGCTGGAGCAGCAAAGTTGGTTCTCCATTGGCCTGTTAATTAACTAATTATTTTTATTCAGTTGTTTTGGAGCAGGAAAATATCCAATCCTGTCTTTACAACTCGCTGTTTTACAGCTTTTTGTTGCGTATTTGCTTCAACAGAACATTTGCAGTCTGTTCATGATGCCTTTATTTGAAAGAAGTGAGTTGTAGTAGGAATACTTGTACATCTAATTGATGTAAGAAGTTGGTTCACAAAGGCAATAAGTGTGTAACAGGACTAGGTCTATGTTCCAGTCACTAAAGTAAAGAAACTGCACAGGAGAGAGTAACCCGTTTATAAAGTATTTAAACCTATTAGCTTTTCATAAACAAAAATTCAACTGAAATCGTTGTTTCAAGAAGTTTTCTTAGAAAAGGTTTTATAGGACAAGTACTCCAAAGAAAAAGGTCCCCATCAGCTTATGCTTTAGTGAATCCTATTTTGTAATTCACTCAGTTTCCAGAATATGAAGCTAACAACAAGATGGTAAAAGTCAAGGCTGTGATTTGCTGATCTATTTATAACCTCTTACAGTTTTCATGATGATCAAGAAATTTAAGAAAATTACCTCAATCAAGGTTCTGTTCTCGTAACTTAAGGTCAATCAAAACTAAATTATAATTGGTGCAATTTCCAGTTTGTACAGCAGGGGGCTAAACTGTGAGCCATAAAGTTCTCTTATGCTTCAGGCAGGCTTTGCATAAAGGCATTATTGAAATCCAAAAATAGCTTGTGGATAACTTGTCCCTCTGTCACACACTTGTGCATCTAGATTATGTTACAATGGTGTAATGAAATACAGAGCCTTAAGTAAATAACACTCCAGCATTACCTTCCTGTGCATTAGCTTCCAATGCTAGCTCATGTGATGATCACCATATGAGGTAGATTACATAGATTTGTTAGACATTTACATCTAATTGATATTTTGGACTATGTCACAGCTCTCAAGTGTCAGGTTTATTTGTGTAGCATGTTTCAGTAATAAGCACATCACACCGTAATACAGTAATTAAATACGAAACATTTGAGGAAATGTAATAAACATTACATTTCTCTATCTGACATTAGTTGTTTAATTCTAGAAATGTTCTTCCGTTGAAAGATGGCTGACTTTTTATTTTCCTTTATGTGTTTCTGAAGGTTCATGTCTTCATTCCAGCATTTACTCAAATGATGCAGCAACGAACCAATTGTAACAATATTTTACAAATTTTACCTGTTTTGTTAAACATTCACTCACCTTGAGTTGCTGAGTGCTTGAAGCAGAAACTGATGGCAAGACCTACCTTTTAGATAATTTGGTTTATTTTTTTCTGAACACTTGGGAGCCATAATATTTTATTACCAGGCCAACAAGTGATCTATAAATATGACAAAAACAACAGTGTGACATCGTGGCAAGTAACAGCTAACCATAATCTATAACCTATAGATTCTGATCTATAAATATGACAAAAGCAACAGTGTGACATCATAGAAAGTAACAGCTAACCAGAGCTCCACACAGCTGATGTCAAGGTCAATAAACACACACTGTCCAGAATACATTAAAAACAAAACACATACTTCAGTGGCATGAAAGTACTTGATGTTTCACTTAATCCCCATTATTTCCTTATTTTTATAGCAGCATAACATGTTTTTCATGGCAACATTCATGGTGAGACAGCAGCTTAAGAAAGAAGAACCTCACATCAGCGGTGTAGCTATCCTTAAAAACATGAAAAAGTTGTTGAGAAATGTTATTTGTTACAAGATGAAATGTATAAGTGAATGTAGGAATTTGTGGGTTTTCGTTTGAGACATGGACCAATAAAGAGCGCACAAATAATAAGAAAAAATGTGATAAATATCACAAATATTGCAGTAGGTCTTCCTTTATAAACGTCTGAGTGATCAGCATTGATACAACTCATTAAAGCCAGGAATTCAAAGGTTTCTCTCAGGTCATGTGCTTTAAGACTCTTCTCAGTTTTTTTAACCGCCTCATTCATTCATTTAGCTGAGAGGCTATTGTTTGTGTGATTACTGTCCCGGTATTTAAGTTCTTTAAACCAGGAAATGTTTAAACGTAGATAATTAGCCTGCAGTGCATGGGTCTGGCAGCTCCTGTCTGCAGCTGACCTGAAAGGAGTCGGTCCCTCTGGGGTCCCGCGCTTCAATTACGGGCCTATTAGGAGTGCACAGTTTTAGAAAAGTTCAGTTCTAGATTTTCTTTTCTCATGTTTTTTTTAATGAGTTAGCCAAACACATTCCACCTGTGTTTTATTATGATAGACAAAAACAGTCTGGGAGAGAAAAATGCAGGTTCCTCAGTGTAACAATGCAAAGACTAATCATCCACACAAATTCACTGTTTACAAATCAAAACATACAAGATTTATACAGTTTATTGAATAATCAACTGATAACTACAACCAATTAGCAATGTGTGTAATGGACTTGGAATCAGTCTGGGTCTTTGATTTGAACTGGCGTTTTTGTAAAAAAAAGTATATATTTGTTGTGAATTGGCCCACCATAAATAAAACTCAATAGAAGTTATTTTACTGTAAAATTAAGAAACCACAGTCAATGAATAAAGCATAAACATATTTTGTCCTTTTAAGAAAAAAAGGAAGAAAAAAAAACACATTTTTCCAAATTACATGAAATAAGAATGTTTCTATGTAAAGGTGACATTTAACAATTTTAGGCTTAATGTGTTACTCAAATTCAATGTAAAGCAAAAGGTTTGTTGCCTTTATATCTTTACGTAATAAGTATTGCTAATATCTTCATAATAATGATTAATAATATGACGTTTTGTGTTTCTTAAAGTTCATTACAGACTATAAGTTTTAAAAAAAACTACTAGTGACTAAGATAATTTTATTTTGTTTTTTCTTCTTATGTTTTTTTTTACAAATAATAAATCAGCGACTCAAATTTGAAAAACAAAGATTACTAGGTAAATGGTAGGCATTAAAAAAAAAAAAATCACGTTTTTATCATTTTAATTTTATTTTCTCCCCTACGTTACTTACAAATTCTCTTTACTTAAAAGTAATGATATGATGAAGATTTGTGAAGAAGACATGTCCACCACATTTTAATATTTGAAAATATTTGTGACAAAATAAGATGAGCAATACCTGGACCAGAGAGACATGGCGAGCGAATCCGCAGTGCCGTTTCCTTCTCTCCTCTGTAAACACAGCTCCCCCTGGCTGCTTTGCCACCTTATTGTGCACACAAAAGGTCGAATCTATTATCAAACAACACATTATTAAAACTATCAAAAAGGATAAAGAATAGATTTACATCTGTGGCCTTTAGAATAAATAATTTGTACCAAAACACCAAAACAAATGTAGAGCATGAAATTGGAGTGTGCACAGTGGTGTGTGAAATTCATCTTTTCTTTTAAAAAGAACATTTTAAAAATGCACCAAAGCTCAAACTTTAAACTTAAACATAAAACTAGAAAAATTGGTTGAAAATGAAACTTTTCGATGAAAGTAATTTGTCAAAATTGAGTCTGTAAAGCAACTTTAAAAGTGACCCTTGTTCAGTCCATTTAATCAGCATTTTAGGTACATTTAGACATTATTGGATCTGACTATCCAGGTGTCTTTTCCTTCATCACCCATTTTCACTCACTTTTCCTTTCTTTGAAAAGTAGGGAAAATATTCTAATTCATGCGTTTTTTTTTATATTGCTACTATCTTTTTCTGTCATAAGTTATTATAATACTGGCTCTTTAGTACAAACAGGAACTGTTACAAACCTTCATATCTAACAAACAGGGTCTCCTTCCATGTAGCTCTGCTTCATTCTCAGTGAATCTAATTAACAATTTTAATATATGACAACAACTTGAATGCTACTACATGTCTAAATTAATTTTATTTAGGAAAAATAAACATAAGAGTTACAAAGCACAGCAAAAGATAAAATAATAAGATTGTAAAAAGCACAGGACATGAAAATCATGCTCAGAAGCTAATTAGACGTATGTAAAAAGAAAAAAAAACTAAAATAGTAAAAAAAATACAAAACTTTTAGCAAATCTCTGACTAAAGTGATTAGATTTATGAATCCAATGAATCAGTTCAGCTCAACAAAGGAGGAGGATTTTTCCCAATACTTGAAGCCACAGCAGCTCAGGCTCCTTTATTTATTGGTGTTGGGCTGAGAATAACTAAAACATTTAGATTTTGTAAACAAAATGAAAGATAAACTTTTCAAATGTTTAATTTGAAAATAAGATATATTAGCACCTGGCCGAGCACTGTTTTTGTTTTATGTTTATGTTAGAATCATTTATTACTCTCAATGAATGATACATTTTTTATTTTCTAAACTTTTTATATGTGAAGATTAGTATTTTAAAATCAATTGTGTACTCAGCAAGAAATCATTGCTGTGAATATGAAATAAGAAATATATAAACTTTCTAGGATTTTCCAGTGACATTTCCATGACAATCTGTTTGATTTATAAGTGCTAAAGAGAAACTTTGTTTAGTCCAATAAACAAGATATAACTGGAGCATAAATTTAGAAAAAGCTGAAATATTTCTAGTGCAACTGATGGGGCAACAGGTTGGAATTTTCAATGTTTCTTTTCTGAAAGAAGAAAAATTGTGAGTTGGGTTATTATGTTGGGATTAAAAATGATTCCAAGGGTATAAACTCCTGACTTGGTAGATGCAAATAAAGACACGCAACAGCTTAGCTGGTAAAATAAAAGAGGACATTTTTAGCTATTGAGATCCTTCACAGTTTAATAATATTTTCCATAAATTTAATAACCTTTTCCATAAATCAACAGCATAAACATGAAATGTCATCAAGAAAATGACAAAAAAAAATACAAATAAAAAACTGAATACTGGGAATCTCTCATTTTCAATTACATTTTTTTGTGTGCAGTAATTCAAAAAAGAAGATAAACATATTTTCAAGGCAAAAGTGGGCTTTTAAAAAGCATACTGATACAGATCTTATTTGCAAAGTCCAACGTCTCTGAGGAACTTAAAAGTTGACATGAGGTGAACACAACAACACTCTTTGTCCAAATTTAAATTGTTCTTTGGCAAAAGTGTGTCTCAAATTATCCAAAATGTAAGATAAACAAAACTCAGACATGACTCACCTTTTCTTTTGCTAATTATCATTAATAGGAGCCGAATTTCGAAGGAGAACCTCAAACTGAAACACTCGCCGCTGCTCCTCGATGACGAAATTAAGTTGTCATTGGAGCATCTGCCTCGGTCCTACATGCTTATGGAAAAAAAGGTTCAGAGAGCCATGTAGCATTCAATTACAATTTAACAGACTGGTCTCTATTAGTTGGTGTTCATTTCAGGGTTGGAGGCTGAAGGTCACAACCTGCTCCTCAGGCAGGTGCTTGTGTTAGACCAAAATTAAAAATTATTTTTCTTTTTTTAGAACAACTAAACAGAAAGATTACGTCCCTTAAAAACACACCTGTGGGATGCTTTGCCGGAGTTTATTTATCACATAGAAACACACACGCTCATACACTGGAGTGGAAATTTAAGCTGACAGTCAACATCTCAAACAAATACATTGCTCCGTCTTTTTTGTTTTAAGATATTAAAGTAATTTCCATAATTGTTTGAAACAAGCCCACTTTTCCTAATTCCCATCTGCGTCCTTGACAAGGGGGTCAGAGCCGAACGCCAGATGGTGAAGAGAGCAAAGAGAAAGAAAAAGAGGGGAGGAGAAAAGAAAGGAGAAGAGAAGAAAGAGGACTTCTGTCAATGTCAAACAGAGTGAATTAAAGTTATTTCCCTGTCTTTGAGTTGGCTTTAGCACCCAATGCCTCAAGATGTCAATCTGAGGGCGGTAAAAATTACCAATGAAATGATTGGAAAAATCCCTACAAACGCTTGAACTTTGGCAAACCACAAATGGTAGAGTTAGTCCGAATAGAGACAAATAAAACAACTATTCTCGCTATTTCTGGACAAACAGGAGTCGGTAAGAATAATAGTGATAATGAAACAAATAATACATTTATTCTTTGTTGTTTTTAAACATGAACAGATCAAGTTTTACTAAGTGTAAAAACAGGTTTACAAAGCATCTGTTTTCAGAAAATTACTAAAAGTAACAAATAAAGCTACGTAATACAAAACTGAAACATTTGCTGCCGTGATCCAACATTAGTGAAGATATTTTGCACCTCCTTTGCCATTCTGCTTACTGAGCATGATGGAAAAATGAAATTGAATCCAGTTCTAGCCAAATTTGTCACAATTTTGTTTTTGTTGTTTATTTTTATTAATACTCTGATTGCATAAGTGGGTAAGTCTATAGTAGAAACTGTTTTCTAGCTATCTCCTTGCGATGTTGATGATGATCAACAGTATTTGTTCTACTTGAATAAAAGAAAAATGTGAAAATAATTTTTATGTGAAACAGAAAAACCCAGATTACTAATTACAATTTCATGGCCACTGATCAATTTAAAAAGTGATGAATAAAGTGTGAAAACATTTTAGATAACCTTAGAGATGTAAGTCTGAATTTTAATAGTGTTATTGTCTATTCTAACAGTTTATTACGTAAAATATTGCAGGTAAAAAAACAATCACATCATCTAAAAAAACAGAAGAAATATCTGCTAGAACAATAACTATTCCAGAAAGCAGGTGTGTCTTTTTTCTTCTAAATCATTTTAAAATTTTCTTTAAATCTTTCTCACTCGATTGCCTGTAGATGGATTTTGCTTTTTAAAGCACACGTATACAGAAGTGTGCATTAAATGATAGGTTACTACAAAATATGAAATATAAACAAGTTTTCTCTGCAAATAGTTAAAATTGTGGTTTAATCCAACTTAAAATAGGACTTTGTACACTGAATCAAATTCTGTGAAATATTTTAAGAGTGTGAGCAAAACTGGTTAATGGCAGAAATCAAAAACTAAAAGTTGCTTACAGACATTTGTTGTTGTACAGTTAGAAATTCTAGTTACATTTTCTATGACTAATCCAAAATATTGCATATTTTATAAGTATTTGATTTTTATTCTGAAGTATTTTACTTTACAAAGTGTGTGTGTGAGTCTATGTGTATGATAGAGTAGTTTTAGAGTTTCTCACCTTGTAAGGCTCTTTTTTACTACATTGTGAGGACACACTGCTTCTCCCGGGAGAATTGCTGTTTTGGATTAGAGATTAGGTTTGGGACCAAGTTGAGAACTTAGTTTAGGTTTAGGTTTAGGTGTAAGATAAGGATCAAATAGAAATTAATGAAAAATGAATGGAAGTCCTGGAAGTCTATGCAAAGTCCTTATGAAGGTAAAAAGGTGTAATGTCATATGTGTGTGTATGAGTGTTTATCGCACTTTGGTAAATCACGCTGCATAATCATTTAAACTAATTGTTCAACGCACATTTGCATGTTTGTAATGAACTGTTTATATGATGGAAACCTAATAATCTCAGTTATTTTAATGTGTATGTTTAGAGCAACACCATAATCTAAAATCTTTGAATGAGGGTCAACAACTTATGTCAGTATTTCATGTTGTTATATTGTATAATATTACATTAATAAGTTGCAAATATCAAGTTTTCAATGCAAACTATTCAGAGAATTAAAGCAGATATGGAGAGTTGGCCACATATTTGGCACTGAGGATAAAGATGTGTAAATAATAAAAAAAAAGTATATCTTTTTACTGCATAATCTCTCACTATTTTTATATGTGTATGTATTTGGTGGGGGAAAATTCATCATTAAGAAATAATATCTGGCATAAAAAATAAGCACTGGAAACTCTGTTCTAGTTTACCAACAAAGTCCACCAGATTTTCCTCTTAAGATTGTCTGGTATTTCATGAAGTCCCAGAGAATCACAGATCCTCTGTCATGCCTAACAGTGGACATATTGTACCCCACTGGTGTGTTTGTGGCTGAAAAACTCAATTTAAGTCTGACCAAAGTACTGTAGTAAATGTTTATATTTGTGAAGATAGAAGGTTATTCAGTATTGCTTCAAAAACATAACAAACAATGGCATGGATATGGAGATTGTCACCATTTCAACTGTATGCAGTTAAATACATAACATGTTTGTTTAAAAAAAAATGTTTTAAAGCTCCTGGCCATAATTTTATTATGAGCAAAGTGAAGTAAAACATGTCAGCAAAATGCAAGTAACTAAAATACTTGCATACCTAATTTTCAATGTTTGGCATATCTGTAAAAATGATAAAGAAATGCATTTTGCATGAGCTGAAACATCACTAGACAGTTTGCTTTAAGAGGTCGATTTTCTTGTCTGCTCAGGCTGGAACTTTCAAACGCAAAACTCAGAGACTTTGTTAAAACAAAAATGCAAGACGATAATGGCGTAAGTAGGTGTCAGAAAATATTCCATGAATAAACAGCAAGAGGGTAACTGGAAACACTCTCCAGTCTCTCCTGCTTGTAGAAAACTCGCCCTTCAGATGCCGAGGCCCTCAGGAGAAGCAAACCAGAATAGCCAGCCCTCTCTGCTGTGACAAAGCACTTGAAATGTAACATAATCGGGTCAACTCTGCAGAGATAGAGCAGACTACACATGCATGCCCCCTGTAAGAAGTTATTCAGCGGCTCAATCCTCCTGCGTCCCCTCGCCCAGATGCTGCTCAGCGCTGCAACTGTTAAATCTGGTTCTTATCTCGCAAGGCGACAAATGTAACCAAACAAGTGCAGAGGGAAGAAAGGAGTGGGCACCGCGCTACACGTGTTCGGTCCCAATAGAAGCTTGAAAAATAAGCAGGCGGCGAGCTGACGACATGAGCAGCTCCATGGGGGATTCCTGGAAAGCTCCAGCCACTCCTGTTGGGACGCTGTGTCAAACATGGGAACTTGGGCTTCAGCAAATGGTTTTCTTTTTTTTCAGAGAAACTGTCAAACTGCAAACACCATCAGTGTTTTCTGCTCTGTATAATTTATTTGGTTTTTTATTAACAATCTGTGACAAAAACGATATTTTTAAACTATATGACATGCTATAAAAAATTAGGGAAAGTAATGAAACATAATAAAATGCCTTCAGAATAAAATAATCTCAGCTTTTCTTGCTTTGCAAGAAAACATGTTATATCAAAAGGTTTTCTTGACTAATTCATTTAAATATGATTTAGTTTTATAATCAATGACTTGTTGGGAAATAGTTTACTCTGAAAGTTACTGCCTGGAGGAGCTGGGATATTTTCATAGTGGTGGCCGGGGTGAGACCGTCACTCACACAAAATAGTTCACTAAACACAGAAAATTTTTTCTTGAAGGCCTTGCAAGGTTAATATGGAGTATAATGATATGATCATCACCTGCTTTGGAGTGGAGCTGCTTATTTTTGTGCCTAAAAAAAATAAAAAAGTAGAAAAAAAACAACGTTAAACTCTCTAAAGATTGATAACCATAAAAATTTCCAGCAACATTATTATTATTATTATTATTATTATTATTATTATTATTATTATTATTATTTGTTCATTTATTTATTTTTACATGTTTTTAAAGTATCTTGGTGAAACTTTATTTATTACGTTGAACTGAATCTAAAGACAGGGAACTTTTCCTAATTTCTTTGAAAAACAGCCCAACCTCAATCAGACTGGATGTTAGGGCTTCTAAAGATAAACGATTAAGATTTACCACAGATTCTAAATTGAATTCATAACTGGACTTTGATTAGGCCATTCTAAAACAGGAATGTTCTTTGATTTGCATCATTTTATTGTACACTGTATGTTTGGGACTGTTGTGTCGAAAAATAAACGTCAGCCTCATCTCATTGCCTCTTTTTAGAACCTAGCAGATTTTCTTCCAGTATTCTTTTCTTTATTTGCATTCGTTTAGATCTACCCATATTTTCTTTGTTACTGAAGAAGAAGTATCTCCATAGAATGATGCTGTTACCACCAGGTTTCACTATTAAATTGGACATTTTGGTCCCAAAACTTTTGTTTAATTTGATCTATGCACATTCATCCATGTCTCAGTTGCTTCATTTCCTGGCTTCCTGGCTTAAACTGCAAAAAAGGATTTCTTCTGGATTTCACCGAACAATGACTTGATTCTTTCCAGCGCCCTGTGAAGGGCATGATTAACAGTTGTTTTGTCAACACATGTTCCTTCCTGATCGATAGATTTCAAGAACTCATCCAGAGTTATCATGACTGCCTCTCTGATTAATGCTCTCCTTGCCCAGAATCAGTTGAGGTGAATGACCCTATTTCCAGTTTGGTTATATAATTTTGATTTTTGGATAATGGATGAAAAATTGCATCACCCATTGTTTTCTAGTCCAGGTCTGTTTCAAATTTTCTCGCAAATCCAAATCTTTCTTGTTCTTCATGTTCACATGTGTTCTTTAATAAAGCCCTTGTTTATATAGGAGGCATCAGAGTGCAATCAGTTAAATACTGCATATTATAGACCAATTGACAGTTTTATTGAAAAAAAGAGAAAAAGAATCATTCGTGCACTACTTTATGTTAGTCTATCATATATAATACTGATAAAATACAATAAAAATAAAGTTGAAAATAAATAACGCTTGAAGTAAAACATCATCTCCAGCGCAGCAGCTGGCAGAAGCTGCCAGAATTCATCACGACGTCTCTTCTGCTTGTAGACCTTTCCCTATTATTAGTGTTAATACAAGGCCAGAGGACACGGAGGGGAAACAGGCCTGGCAGTGCTTAAGAAAATCAAATGTCAGCCCATGACATGCTGCCAGCTGCCAGAGGCTTTGATATGCCCAGGCTGGATGATGCTTATTTGATCGTTTCATTAGAAAATTTGGTCTAGGTGTCAAAGAAGTTCCCTATGTCTGTGCTGCAGCTATTAGGCTCAATTACAGCTGCCAGAAAAAGGGAGAACTGAGCCGGCTCTGTGCGCTGCATTCAGAGTGGCCTTAAAGAGCCACTGAGAGGGTCACAGAAATTGCTATTCATAACACTTAATAGCTTATGAATTAAGTTTTCCTTCTAATTATTCATAATCAGACTGAACAAAAAAGGTAATGACATGTTTGGCTTTGGAGACCTCAGGAAACGTGGTAGTTTATCTGTTTTCCTGCAGGTCAAGCATTTTTATTGAATAGATATTTAGAGCTTCATAAGCTACGCTGGCGACAAAGACTCTGGTTTCATACACATTTTTGTTGAAGACAAGATAAAACTCTGGTTTATTTAGACAAATTGCAAACACGTTAGTGTTTTAAACGGACATGGTCATTTTGCTGCTGTATTGTGGTTATTTAGGCAAGTCGTTCTCTCCATGAAACTTGTGCACAAGCACATCACATCACATCAAAAAGCAAAATATTTATTGGTACCCTGAATCCTAAAGAATCCTAACACAAGCAGAAGATGATGCATCCGCACAAACTTTCATGCTATGAAATCATCCAGAATGACAACAACACCCCAGCAGAGATGTGATCATTCTGTCACACTGAATTACAGGAAAAATTCTCCTTAGAAATGATTTTATGAAAGGACCATAATCTCTGAGGGGAAAAAAAATCCCCTCTTCGGTTGAGCTGACAGACATGTGTAACGAATAATGGCAGCTTTAATTCGAGGAGTCACAGGTTAAAAGGCCTGGAATCAAGCCTGATCATAAGTCGGCAGTAAATTGATAACAAATGTGAAAACCACTAGACGCGTTTTTCCTTTTTCTGTGCAAAACTGCCAAAAGCATTTGTCGGCAATGCTGGGATCAAGGGCTTCCCTCTGTGTCAGAAAAAAAGCAATAAAAGACTTATAATTTTTTTAAAAATAATTTTGCTACAGCTTTAAGAGATGAAATTGATCCTTGTCAAAAAGAAATTAGCAGTAACAAAATTTCTGAAACCAAATAAAAAGTAAAACATCATATCCACTGTCAAAAAAGCCATCCTCTTTTAAGTTAACCTGTTCCAGGTTTGATCTTCAGTATTTAATTTTTAATTGGCGTTTTTTAAATAGCTTCATGTAGTGAAACTGAACTTCATTGAGTTTATGTCAAGATGTTTGCTGAACCTGTTACTATATCCTTTGCAATGTATTTTTAAGAGATCTACCACTACCTGTGTTCAATCTGGAGAGACTCAGATGGAGAAATAAAGCGATTAAAAAAGTTTAATGACAAAATGGACATAAAAATAAACACAAAGTCCTTTGGCGTTCAGGCCCTGGCCGGGGACGTTGAGCTGGACTTCGAAAATCTCGATGAACATTCCTGATGCAGCATAGGAATGTAGACACGGGGCCTGTACTGGTGGCGGCGGTCGGAGGAAGATGAGGCCTGAGAGCCGGGAGCAGAAGGTGGAGATGGGGTGGAGGTGGGTCGATCGCAGCTGGTGAGCAGAGGAGGCCAGGGGTGAAGGTCCTTTTGAACTGGAGCCCAAACGATGGCGCTGGTAGGTCCAGGTTGCAGAGAGGGAGGCGCTGATTGATGAGGCAGGTGCGACTAGAGAGTCTTCCAGACTGAACTTTTGTCAAGACTCATTTCCTATGACTATGAATAATAATAAACTCTGGAAGGTGGCTACATGATAGTTTTTCACAATGTAACAATTTATTTAAAAAAACCCATGTCAAACTGAACAAACATTGCATGAAAAATAAAGTGCTCTAATTGTTTTAATAGTACTTTAGAGGGTAAGTGGATGTCATCTGCTTCTGATGAGAAAAGTTCATTAACTGACCACTTACAAGTTTAATTACCTCATTAAAACAGATGCTTTGGTTAAAACAGATATTTTAGCACTTCGCTGGTCCGGTTCACTCATTGCCAAGAAGCAAAAGACTTCAGAAGTGATTCAAGGGAAACAAATGTTTATCTTCTTCAGTGTGAGAAGGACTGCAAATCTTTTTCAAGTCCAACTCAGATCTTAGGTCTTTAATGAATGTCTAATCTGCCTATAACTCTGCATTGTTAAGTATGAATTCATATATTGTCTTATTAGGAATTATTTAACCCCTGAACATTTATCATAGACCATGTAGAAACTACAACACTAAATTATTACAAAACATTTAGGTGAAAACCTGTTAGGAGGCTCACTGAAACGGGTCAAATTTACGAAGGAACCCAACAGGAAATGATCTGATTTGTGTTTTTTAGAATCTAAATATTAGTGAAAAATAGAAATATACTCAAGTATGACTACAAACCTATTTAGTGACCACTTCAATACTGGGAGTTTGGTGAGAAAGTCTGATTTATTTTTCCAAAATGATGTAACCAGATAGATACAAATTGTGTGCAAATTCTGCTAGCGTTTTTTTTTTAGAAAATAGAAAACAGGAAAGACAAATTTTAGAATCTAACTCTAACGCAAAGAAGACTCTGCATGTAGAAAATAACAGAAACATTTCCATGAATAATTAGGAGTTACGTTCCAAAGAAAAGTCCTCATTAGGAGGGGATCCACTGTACTTCAAAATAATGTTACTTAGGTAGAAGTAAAAAGTGTGTTGTGGTGAAACTAGTCAATTTTACAAAGTTACTCAACTGTATGGCATCGTGTAAAGTTTCTTCTTTTCCTCTCCTTAATTTGAGTCAGAAATCATTGGCTAAAAAAGAAAGAAGACTGAATTACTGTATGTCACAGGGAGTGTTTCTATTTTGATGTACCTGATTTTTTATGTTCAGCTTGAGAGACATCCATGTGGTCAATATCATGATGCTGCTACAATCATAAATACGTCATTATTAGCCCACAGTCTACAAACGATCCTGGTTATTAAATAAAACTTTCATTAGAGGGAGGATAGAGCCATTGTCTAGGGCAGAGTTACTAATAATCTAACTCTAAAGCTCCTGTTAGCTCATTTCACAGTCATGAGAACTTATTCATACTGTTTTTTAATGTTGCCATGACAAAAAGTCATACGTAAACACTACTGTAACTCAAATGAGCTGTACTTGCAAGCTTACTTACACCACTGATTATACAAGAAAAAGAGCGTTCATGGGTTGCAGCCCTTAAGTAAGAGCCAAGAGTCTTTATTTTGTAAGTTTGACTTTAGTTTAAGTGCTGGACTCGAGGCCAAATCTCTGCTGTGAAGCCAAACTTTTCAGTTTCGATCATTTGTATATAAGGCTATCCACAAGAAAATCAAAATAGGGTAGTTTGAACTCATCAAAGTAGTGAATTTTGTCATGAGAGATGCTTCAAATTCTGCTATGACTAATAGAAACAATACATGTTTGCATTTATAAAACACTACAGCAACCTATTTCGTTTGGCTGTCAGGAGAAAGCTTTTAAAAAAAAAAAAAAAAAAAAAAAAACTCAAACAAGGCTGTGGAGTTCTGACACATTGGGCTTGTTCTGGAGCCTGAGCGCCTTGCAAGTCCAAAATATTATCTATTAACGAAATTATGTTGAAATACAGAAACAATGCAAAACTATCGAGCACAACAGAAAACCTGCAAAAAATATCTATAAACAAATATTTAAATCTCATTTATAAATCTGGAAATAACTGAATATTATTTTTGCCATCTCTTCCTAAACCACAGAAAGGCAGGAACTTTTTACCACTGATGTAAATAACAGAATTGTGACACAATGATGTATTCCATTACATGTGGTACCAAGACAGGCTGAACTCTCTCTATATTTTTATTCTGTGTACTCATGACGAATGACAGTCAGGGCAATATTACCTATTTAAAAACCAATTTTTAAAATTGCATGTATGACATATGCGCACATACGTGCGGCAGTTTTTCTTTTTTTTTTCTGAGCTACTCACAGATTAGACTTAATAGACGTGCCGGGAAACGTGCAGCCGAAGGAATGTTGACCACATGTTCAAAAATAAATAGACCTTCGAGAATTGAACACAAGCACTCACAAGGTTAATCAAATGTAATTTCTTTATGGTTTCTCTGCTTTGGTCGTCCTGCACTTTTGCTGTCATATTATTATTATATATTTCTTTCTGTGCAACAGCGATCCAGGCAAAACTTGGCTCCACAGACTGAAATAGCTGCAAACATATGTAGGCCAGAGTGAGAGTATCCATTTCTCACCTTCTGCATAACACGTTAGAAGAATGTAGCGTTGCAGCAACATGTGGTGTGGCAGGAATCGCACATTTGGATTCTTTTCTTTTTGTTCTGCGTTTCTGTGGTTAGTGTGTTGGTGTAGAAGCCTGTCTTCATTAGTAGCAGCTCTAACCTCAAATGTGATTACAGGGCAAACAGTATTATATTTTAGAGCCGTAACAATGTTAGAAATGTGAAAAATAAATCTCTGAATGTCTTTCCATTGCTTTTCGAAGCAGAGAAGTGATTTGCAAAACATGTTTACCTTTGTAACAATACCTATGGCATACCGTTGCCCTTAGGCAACAAACCACAAATCTGTACCTCACGTTGCTCCTTTATTTAATTTTTTGGGTTTGATGATTTAGAATACCTCCAGACATATTTTCATCCAAA
>CAEGAF010011853.1:0-18573 GCA_903067075.1 Micropoecilia bifurca
CCCTGCTCTGCATAATTACTCCGCTCAGTCAGAAACAGCCAATCAGAACTAGCAGTAATCAGCTAGCCGCTATGCTAGCAGTAACCAGCTAGCCGCTATGCTAACAGGAAGTTTTCATTCAGTAACTCGGGATTGTTTATTGTAATGGATCCTGTTTTTGCCTTTGAATGTTAAGTTTTATACTTGAATTTTTTGTCAATGTTGAGAGGTTTTATTTTGGCTCTTTGCATTATTTAGCCTCTTCAGAGCCTCATATGTTATCAGCCTGTTAAAGATAGTATTATTGATAGCAGTACAATTTGCACAATGCCTGTTTTCTTCTTGGAAAAAGTTATTAAAAACAAGTCTTTGTCTAAATAAAGGTGAATTCATGGTTCCTTTTTGCACATAATGTAACGGTAGTGTTTATGATAAAAAAAATAATCGGTTTCATAATTAGGTGATCGATCGGTATCGGCATCGGCAGGAAAAAACCTGATCGACACATCTCTAAGCAATATTATCACCCTCATTTTCAAAACCTCATTAAGCTCATTCTAATTGATTTATTGTCTATTGTAAGAGGTCTACTGGGAATAGCATCGTTCACCAACATTGTTGCATGCTTTCCTAGGAAATCCAGCCCTGTTCTAATGGGTGTACTTCTATAAAGGTTTTATTCAGACTGATGAAGACATCCTTGAAATATTAGAAAATGTAACTGGACCCAGGGCGGTACTGAATACAAATGAATGCATTTCATGCCCCACCTTATTTTGAAAAATTTCAGAAAATCATGCATCACTTCAAGAGTATGAGCTGTTTGATGTTGATCTATCAAACAAACTCAGTTAAACACATTGAAGTTTCTGTGTTAATGTGACAAATGTGAAAAGCTTAGGTGGTGTGTCCATAAAAGAAACTTATTTAAAACCTGTAGCATCTGGCTAAAGTTTACATGGGTGGCTAAAAGAGGTCAAAGCTTTCTGGAAACACAGTCTCATTTCAAATGTCTTAATCTGAAGGCATAAGTAAAGTTGCATTCGATTTGAGTTGATCATTGTGTCATATTTTGTTGTATCAGCCCAAACTTTTCTGCTGTTGCTCCATAAAGCTTGCTAACATCCACAAGTGTTGTTCTTCACTTTTCTGCCATAACATTACATCAGTAAGTCACTGACAGTTACTTCCTGTCTTCTCTTCTCTACAGAATCCTGATATCTTCATCATGAAGAAAAAATGCAAAAATCGTCGCCCCACCACGCTAAAGAGGGAGTCTTCTCCTATCAAGCCCTCCCCCAACAGAGAGACTCTCACATACGCACAAGCTCAGCGAATGGTAGAACTGGAAGTGGATGGCCGAGTGCACCGGCTCAGCATCTACGACAAGCTGGATGTCATCGCCGACGACGACCCTACGGCTCAGGAGATCCTGGAGTGCAATAGCAACAAAGAAAACAACGAGAAGCCCCAGCAGGTTCTGGTTCGCTCTGTACGCCTCAAAATGAACCAGCAGAAGAAGAGTGGTGCTCTGACTGCTTCGCATGGCAGCAGCTTGGGCGGCCTCCTGGAACCAAAGGTCAGGATGGTGGAGTATAATCTCCCGGTGGTGCCAAAAAGGCCGGCAATGTATTACAAATACTCTGAGAGGACAACAGAGGAGCTGGATGAGGAGGTGGAGTACGACATGGACGAGGAGGACTACGCATGGCTCGAGATCATTAATGAGAAGAGGAAGAGCGAGGGCATTGGCCAGGTGTCACACAATCTCTTTGAGTTCCTCATGGACCGCTTTGAGAAAGAGTCATACTTAGCTACACAGGGCCAGAGTGACCTGCAGTCGCTGGTGGATGAAGATGCTGTTTGCTGCATCTGCATGGACGGGGACGGGGCTGATAGCAACGTCATTCTCTTCTGTGACTCGTGCAACATCGCGGTGCACCAGGAGTGCTACGGTGTGCCGTACATCCCAGAGGGTCAGTGGCTGTGCCGTCATTGCCTACAGCGTCCGTCACGGCCGGCCGAGTGCCTCTTCTGCCCAAATCGTGGAGGAGCTCTGAAAAAGACAGATGATGATCGCTGGGGCCACGTGGTTTGTGCCATGTGGGTCCCCGAGGTTGGCTTCTCTGATACAGTTTTCATCGAGCCCATTGATGGCGTCCGCAACATCCCCCCCGCCCGCTGGAAACTCACATGCTACCTGTGCAAAGCCAAGGGCGCTGGGGCCTGCATTCAATGTGACAAGATCAACTGTTACACCGCCTTCCATGTCAGCTGCGCCCAAAAGGCGGGCCTCTACATGAGGATGGAGCCTGTCAAAGAGCTCACTGAGTCTGGCACCACCACCTTTTCTGTGAAGAAGACTGCCTACTGCTGTAGCCACACACCCGAAGGTTGCGACCAACGGCCTCTCAATGTCTACGACGAGCTTCGTCTCAAGAACGGAGCCTGTTACAAGCGGGCAGAAAAGAGGGGGAAACCGCGCTCCAAAAGCTGGCAGAAGAAAAAGATGAAAAAAGCAGAGTCAGAACCTGAACTAGAACCTGAAACCCAAACTAACCCTGGGCCCAGCATCACTGCATCAAGGTATTTGATCCCAGACTCAATTTTTTTAAAGAACATTTTCGAAGCAGAGAGTCCAAAGATTTAGTGAGAATTAGACAAATCCACAGGAGATGTCCACAGTCTTACGGTGTTCTGTTAGTAAATGTGTCTTCCTGTCTGGCCCAGTTTTGATGCCATCTTGAACCAGGTAGCAGTTCAGAGGAAGCGGCAGTTTGTTGAGCGGCTGCTGAGCTACTGGGTGCTGAAGAGGCAGTCGAGGAACAATGTGCCTCTGATCCGCCGCCTGCAGGCCAACCCTCAACCCTCTAAAGCTCAGCAGCAGAAGGTCAATGCTGCCCATCACACTCACACCCTCAACACTTCAATGTCCTCCCGATACTGATCACAAACCTTGTGTGATGTCTTTAGGAGCGTATGGAGACAAACCAGGCTCTGAAGGAGCAGCTGAAAGTGTGGCACCGTCTGCGCCATGACCTGGAGCGAACCCGGCTGCTGCTGGAGCTCATCAGGAAGCGGGAGAAGGTGAAAAGGGACGAGGTAGAGTCAGTCGCTCCTCTCTCACTGTCTCAGTGCTCCATTACTATTCAATAATTCAATAACTGATGAAATATCTGCTCAAGTATTCCATTTGTCTCACAGATGTAAATCTAGAAAATGTTCTGTTTTTTTATCTGATCCCGTTACTCTGAAACCCCGTGAATAAAAAGCAGGTTGGCTTCATTGGACCTGGTCATCTTTAGTTCATTCATGATCCCTTTACCTGGCAACTAATGCTCCAGTAATAGAGTAATAATGACAAACCAGACAAACCCTTCTAATTATTTCAGAGATGTACATTAAATGCCACAGAAAAAGAAAGATTAGGACCCCCAACCAACATCTGGCTCTTTGATGTCACTTGTCCAAATCTGGCCTTTCTAGATGAGGAGACAAACAAAACCCTGAAAAATCCCCTTTTCCAGCTTGTCTCCACATTTTAAATGATGTTTAATTTTCTGTCCCTTTGACTGTTATGTTGCACTTTGTCGATCTGTCACAAAATCTCCAGTGTGTTAAAATGCAAAAATACTTCTATGAGGATAAAAAGTATTTGTCTGCTCTCATTTATCAGTTTAATTAATCAGTTCCTGCAGCAGAATGATTGTTGTGAGCAGATGTTATTCTCCCTGCAGATAAAGCTGCATCAGTCGGTGCTGGAGCTGCAGCTGACTCCCTTCAACATCCTGCTGAGAGCCGTGCTCAGTCAGCTGCAGGACAAGGACCAGTACAGCATCTTTGCACAGCCTGTCTGCATTAAGGAGGTTTGTAATAGTCATTCTTCCGAAAGACTATATGAAATAACTATCCAGATGTAATAGCATTTCTGTCTGAAAGTTTCATTTATAGTCTATCTAGAGCAGTGGTCTCAAACTGCAGACCACTCCCCTTGAGGGACAGCAACTTGCAGATTTGTCCCCCATCCTACACATTGGAATTAAATGGTTAGCCTCCATCTCTAGCATGTACTCCTGCTCTACAAATCTCTGCTAATGATCTAATGTTGAAGCTAGGTGTGCTGCAGTAGGTTGAGATCGGACGCTGGCCCCGGATGACTGGAGTTTTAGACGCCTGCTCTACATGTTCTCAACCTTGTTGTGTCTTGTTTACCCCTACAGGTCCCAGACTATCTGGAGCACATCAGAAAGCCCATGGACTTCTCAACAATGAGGACACGAATCGATTCTCACAGTTACTGCAGCCTGGATGAGTTTGAAGATGACTTTAATCTCATAATTAATAACTGCATGACATACAATGCCAAGGAAACGTTCTTCTACAAGGCGGCTCAGAGGATGCTGGACCATGGAGGGGTCATCCTACGGAGAGCTCGCAGAGAGGTGGATAGGATCGGCTTTGACTTCCCCAGCTGCTTGCACTTGCCAGAAGCCCCACAGCTGGAGTCCCCAGCTCCTTTCTCCTGGGAGGATGGTGAGTGGATGCATCCGATTAGGAAAGGAGTGAAGCAGGAGTTGACAAAAATCATTTAACAATTTCATTACAGTTTAGAGGACTACTAGACTGTCTCAAGTTTATTTAGTGAACAGAATAAAAACACAAGATTAAAGAACAGAAACCTTCTTTCACACTAACCAACCATTGACCCTATCCTGGAAAAGGAGTCTATCAACTCAACTTTTATTGTGAAGGATATGCTGACAGTTGTTGAGAGTCTGAACTAACCATACCCCCCACAAATAAGGGCTTGGGGACAAGAGGAAAATCTAATATCTTGATACATTTTTGCTATATACACGCTATACATCACCCTTGCAGCATGATGTCACCCAAGCAAGTTCCTGTCCCCATTTCTCTGCTATATTTAAATGTAAACTCATATAAAAGTGATGCAGTATTTTGCTATGAACAGTCTACACTGTGACTAGATAACAAGGTGAGAAATAAGTTTTAACTAAGAAACAAAATAGTGAGGGAGATGGAAGTAGGTCAGTTATGCTTGACTTTGACAAATTTAAATAGATGTGCCTTGGAATAAGGTGTGTTTTGGTTCAGGTTAAAAATATAAAAGGCGACCTACACACAAACTGAAAGATCATCAGTAAAGCAGGTGTTTAAATGAGCTAATCAGCCACCCTGTATTAGCGTGGCTAATAGCAGTGGTGGCTAATCTACCACTGAGATCACTTAATAATAAAAGCAAAATAGACATAAAGTCTAAAAGCATAGACTTGATGTGTAGGGTAACTGTAACGAACTGAATGTTCTGCTCTATGTAGGGTAATGTTTGAGAGTCTTTGGTGCTGAATCCTGAAACATAATGTTGCGTTGTTGTCAGCTGCTATGGCAACGACAATGAGTCTGAGTGTATTGGGGGAAAAAAGAGCGAGGGGGAAAAAAATGAGTAGTTTTGAGTAGGGATGTGCCGATCAAGTTTTTTTCTCCCGATCCCGATACCGATCACCCCTGAGGGCCGATCGCCGATTCCGATCCCCGATACCGATCACATAATTATTATTTATTTATTTTTTATCATAAACACTACTGTTACATTATGTGGAAAAAGGAACCATGAATTCACCTGGCCAAAAAGTTAAATTTTGGTTCCATCTGACTAGAGCTCCTTCTTCCACATGTTTGCTGTGTGTGTCTCCCAGGTGGTTTGTGGCAAACTTTAAATGAGACTTTTTATGGATATCTCTGAGAAATGGCTTTCTTCTTGCCACTCTTCCATAAAGGTCTGATTTGTCCAGTGTACGACTGATTGTTGTCCTATGGATAGCCTCTCCCACATCAGTTCATCCACAGTGATCAGGGGCCTTTTGGCTGTATCTCTTCCAGATGAAAGTTTACAGGGACAGCTGGGTCTTGGTAGATTTGCAGTGGTTTTATGATGCTCCTTCCATTTCAATATGATTGCTTGCTCAGTCCATCTTGAGTTGTTTAAAGCTTGGGACATTTTTTCTATCCAAATCCATCCAGCTTTAAACTTCTCCAACAGTATCTGAGACCTGTTGGTGTGTTCCTTGGTCTTCATCATTCTCACTGTCCTTTAAACACAACCCTGAGACTATAATTGAGCAGGTGCATTTATATGGGGACTTGATTACACACAGGTGGATTCTATTTATCATCATCAGTCACTTAGGACAACATTGGATCATTTAGATATTTCACTGAACTTCTGGATTGGGTTTGCTGGATTGAAAGTAAAGGGGAAAATAATATTACATGTCCCACTTTGCAGTTTATTTGTTAAAGTTTAAAATGTCTAATTCATGTCTAATTCATGTGGAACATGAAGACATAAATGTCTTCATGTGGTAAATCTGTCGGGTCAGCACAGGTCAGATGGGAAATGAAGACGATATGATGGTGTTGTGCTGTTGTTTCTCAGTGGACCGGCTGCTGGCACCCTCCTACCGTCAGCACATGCCGCTGGAGGAGCAGCTGAAGGAGCTTCTGGAGAAGCTGGACCTGAGTACGGCCATGAAGCACAGCCCGTCCCGCACCAAGAGGCTCAAGCTCCTCAAGAAGACCATAATGGAGGTCCGCAGCCAGATTGGCTTAAAGAAAGCCCTTCCACATCCACCACCCCCTGCCCTGGATCTCCCACAATGCCCCAGCCAATGTGAGGAAAAGTTGGGTCCCATAAGTGGATTAGTTCCCATCCCTCCGCTAGCCTCAGAGCTACTCAGCTCCTCATTTAAACCTGATGTCTCACCACGCGGCTCAGTGCCCCTCACTCTGAAGCCTGTTGTCCCCCTGTCAGAGCAGGCTCCCTTGCAGCTTGATGACAACACCAGCTCCTCTACCTCAAAATCCCCTCAACCCCCCAACAGGCCCCTCCCAGACCAGCCACTGCAAAACAGGAACTTTCCCTCTGAATTATCAGGTAGCTGCCTCCAGCGCACCATCTTCCGTAAGTCCAAGAGTGCCAGCCCCCAGAAAGCACCCATGACCCCAGAGCTGCCTGCTGCATCGCCACCCCTCCTGGGTGCCAAAACCTTCCTGTCGGTGGTGATCCCTCGCCTGGAAACCCTGCTGGTCCCCAAGAAAAGGACCCGCAGCAGCAGCACTGAAGAGGAGGAGGAAGAAGAGAAGGAGGAGGAGGAGACGCCGATCAAACGTCTTGGCACAGGTTGAGCTTCACATAAGTACAGTGCCCCCTGCCGGTGGCAATGGCAATGTTCCTGACAAGTGAAGTGGTGTGTGCGTGTGTGTTTCTGCTTTAGGGTTAACCAACGGCTTCTTGGTGGAGGAGAAGCTGGATTCTGTGTCTCCACGCATTCTGGAGCCCCGGCGGCGATGCGCCTCAGAGTCCAGCATATCGTCTAGCAACAGCATCATCTGTGGCTCCAGGTGGGTTCTTATTGGAGACATGACTAATGACCCTCCAACTTCATTTCTTCAGTTTTTCTAAATGTGGCCCTCATCTGATCTCTTCCAGCACTTTCATGGTGCCTAAAGGTGTGAAGGGTCGACCTACGGCGGCGAGGCGGAGCACCGTAGACGACCAAAGCTCTCTGATGAGCTGTGCCGACAGCGGACAATTCACAAAGACTGCCCAGATTTCTTCAGGTGAGAAATACATCTGCTCCCTTGCTGAAACAGACTTCCCCTCTGCTACCTTTCTAATTGTTGATAGGATATCAGGATAGCTCATGTTACAATTCTTTTATTCCATGGTTTGTTCTGTGTGAGCAGATGACGAATAAAACAAGACGAAGGAGATCATAACCATGGGAAAACTTTACCAGTTTACAGAATCAGAAAAGCAGCTCATATTCCTCACTCCAAGCGTAATTCTACATTAGTTACAGTAACATTATTGTAACAGGGTACAAGGCTGCTGAAATTATTTTCGGTTAGAACCTGATCTGTCACGGTACGATTCAGGGAGAAATCAGTTTTCTTCAATGACCAAAATATTAAGACAATTAATACTGCAACTAATAAGTCAGCCCTGGGATTGGTCAAGCGTCAGACTGAGTCCACTGGCCCCGACTCCAGATGAGTTTAGCAGAGGGGTGGCATTGGCTTATTTTGGGGGATGGGCTGAGTAAACAAGCTTTTACATTAATATAAAGACAAAAACAAACTTTTATCTTTCAATTAAAATAATCATGTTTGTTTCTACAAAATAAACAACAAGGATGTAAACAGTGACATGTATAAAATGTTCAGTCATTGTGCTCAAATTTGCATAAACATTAACTTGTACGCTTCAGGAATCTACTGTTTCCAATCTCTGAAGTATGTTCCTTTAAAAGCAAAATTGATCTACTTAAATAAGAGTAGCAATAATTACTCAAGCAAAAGAAAAAAGTACAGTACAGTAAAACTACTCATAAGTACTAGAGTTGTGCCGATCGATAATAGGGCCGATTTTTGTGAAAAAGTGCATGATCGGTGATCGGTGATCATTGGCTCTGTTGCCGATAGCGATCACCTGCATCTCATTTCTCAGCCTGTCTGTCCAGCTGGTCTCTTCTTTCCTTCAAACTACGCAAACGCATAGCAACAAATCCTAAGCGATGTGTAACTATAACTCACTGAGTGACTGGGGAAGTTTGCATGTTGCGGCGGAAAATTGAAGCAGGTCAAAATGCATCAACACAAGGAAGCTAATATGACATAAAAACAATGACGGATTTTGGCTACATCGAGGCTCAATGCAGTAAAAAGACATGGAGGATCAGACAGCAGGTGAAGCAGTGGACAGCTGCTTTACACTCACCCCCATTAGCAGTGGGTCAGATGCAGGCCGGCGAGATGGGCAAGCTTTGGGTACCATTACACACAGAGTCAGACATGGACTGGAACCTGCTTTTTTAATTTATTTATTTATTTATTTTAACCTCTACGTGGACAACTTTCCATTATTTGTGCTCTCGCACTTTTTGTATTGGTGCCTGTTGTCACATGCACTTTTTTCAGTCTTTCCAATTGTTTCATCCATTCCTAACATGTTGTAAAGCGTTTTTCTGAGCCTCCTTTAGACGCAAACATGAGTGCCGGTTTTGCAGCTGTGCAGCAGTGACAGAGACCTGCTGCTGCACAGGTGTGTCATTGGAATCATGGGAACAAAGGCAAATATCTCTGCACAGCACCCCCACCTCACCAATAGAGTGAGTCAAGTAATGCTGTTGTAAGCAAATAATGTTAGCTAAATGATGACTCAATATAACAAAATTAGGCAACTGATTTTGCTATCTATGTTCAAAAGTGTGTAGTACTGGTTACATTTACTTGAGCAGTGTTTTGGGAAAAACAGTACTTTTCAGGTATGTGCCAATCAGGTTTTTTTCTGCCGATACCTATCACCCCGTGAGGGCTGATCGCCGATACCGGTCACATAATTATTATTTATTTATTTATTATCACAAACACTACTATTACATTATGTGGGGAAAAAAAGGAATCATGAATTCACCTTAATTTAGACAAAAACTTGGTTTTAATAACTTTTTCCAAGAAGAAAACTAAACAAAATAGGCATTGTGCAAATTGTACTGCTATCAATAATATTGTCTTTAACAGACTGATAACATAAGAGGCTCTGAAGAGGCTAAATAATGCAAAGAGCCAAAATAAAACCTCTCAACATTGACAAAAAGTTCAAGTATAAAACTTAACATTCAAAGGCAAAAACAGGATCCATTACAATAAAAAATCCAGAGTTACTGAATGAAAACTTCCTAATAGCATGGCGGCTAGCTGATTACTGCTAGTTCTGATTGGCTGTTTCTGACTGAGCGGAGTAATTATGCAGAGCAGGGNGTTAGATGCTGCAGCTTTAAGCAGAGGTTCGGTGTGAGAGTCACTACCAGGTGGAGCAGAAGCGGCTCCGTCTGTCAAATATTACTACTTGTAGCGGAGCAGCGGTTCAACAGCGAGAGCAGAACCAGCGTCTTACATCGCAGCTCCAAGACTTAAATAATATTTCGGGTTATTTGTTTAGTTTTGTTTAGCCGTCATGCTAATCCGGGATATGTGGAGCCAGGAGGGTCCCCTCTGACCGGTCAGCGGTCTCTTCAGGAAGCCTCCTAAGAGGCTCATTGGGTTCCTCCCCTTCTCTGTGGACCAAACCCAAAGAATGGATCGATTTCATTTGCTCTGCAAGGGAGTGAGGGAAGGACTAGGACACATACTAGGGAGGGGAGGTGTGGCAGTGCAGCTCTACAGAACAGCAGGAGGGGAGCACGGAACAGCATTTCTCTGGTCTTTTGCATGTCTGTTTTTCTGATTGTGAACCAGAAAAACATCCCTTTGCCCTCTTCTCCCTCCCTCCCACACACCTCATGTTTACAGGGCTGGAGTTGGTCTGTCCTTGTCACACACACAGCAGTATGATTCAGTCTGTGTATTGCTGAGTGTGTGTGTGTTTGTGCAGACAGTGTGTCCTGTTCATAACTGGCTTGTTGTTGTTCCTGTAGAAGTGTGGAGTCCCACCGCTGCTTCTCCATTTGTTCTGGAGCCTCTTAAGCTAGTTTGGGCTAAATGTAGTGGATATCCCTGGTTCCCTGCCCTGGTGAGTGTGTGTGTCAGTCTGTCCATACCTCATGCCCCATCTGCCCCATTGGTCCCATCTGCCTTCTGCCATTCTCCATGCTGTAGTTTGTGATGTGGACTGCTGGGTTGGTGTCGTGGCTGTGTGTAAGCAGCTTGTCCTGCTCTGGGCCGGCCTGCATGCTCTTCTCTGGTCGTGGGGCGTTTTCAGAGCAGCTCCGTCTGTCACCATAAACTGCAGATTGTTCTCTCTGTAAGGGCGCCGCCCCCTTCTCTTCTTGCTCACAGTCTGTCCCGGGTCTTCACAGATCGTGAATCCCAGAGTTCGGAGGACATCATGTCAGGACAGCAGGGTGGAGCTTCCCATTCCACCATTGGACGTTCTCAGAGCCGGAGAGCAGATGCAGTTCAGGTCCGCAGAGAAACTCTTCCTCGTCCGCTTCTTCGACAGCAAGCGCAACTGGTGAGGAGCTGAGCATCTCGACTGCTGTCACTCTGGAGCTGTCTGAAACCATACTGTACAATTACAGGGTTTCTGCACGGTAGTGAAAGGTAGTAAAAGGTAATGAATTAAATGAGCTCAAATTAAGGCCAGTAAAAAGTAGTAAGAATGCAGGCCAGTAACTGAAAGTAGTACATTTTTCTTCATCCTTTCAAAAATATTTTTCATTTTCCATTGATGCTCACTTAAAATCAGCTTCATGTAAATAACGACCGATCACCAATCTCCCAAAATTGAGGAAACTGACTCGATTTTGTGTTGGTAGTAAAAATATTCTAGACGTAGTAAAAAAGTAGTAAATTAGTAAATTCAACTCTAGGAATTCTGTATAAACCCTGAATTAGATTTAGCTCTGCCCCTTTCTATTCTGATACCCCATATAAAATCATGTAACATTTGTTTCTGTGTTGGAACCCCCGACTCACACAGATCATGTAATGCTGAAGTCATTCCATAGATTCCAGCAAAACTGAGTCATGTTATGCTAACACTGCTGTACGGCAGGTTACATTATCCAACCTGTAAGCCATTGATACTTGATTAATATCGCTATTCTGCCCGCTTCATTGGAAGAACGGAAAATCGCTCTTATAAACATGTAATTACCAAAATCCTAATACCCCATTACACTTTTTATCCCTCTGAAAAATGAACCTATTTAAATAAAGAAATCCTTCCACTGGTGATGCTACAATGGAGAGCGTTCTTTATAGAGTTAACACCAATGCTGTAAGTGATCCGGTATGAAATGGGGGTGATGGAACAACTGTACCACAGCTCTTTTAAATTTCAATAATCAGAATACCAAAATTGTTTCCTTTGTTCCCCATCGATACGCTTCCCGAACGCCTTAGAGGGGTTTAAAATAAAAATGGCAGGGATACCGGGGATTGTAGATAAATACAAAGTAGTCCATAGTCACTATTTTTGAAAGTCAGTATTTTGAAAAGTGGCTGCAAAAGAATTTCTTAGGAAAAGTAATTTAATTGTGTTCAGGCATTGAGTTGTTAAAGCTACAGTATGTAACTTTTATGGAAAATATGTTTTACATATTTGTGAAAACTGTCACTGTGTCATGGTTGTATAACTTGAGTAGATAATCTGTGAAAAGATCAAGCTCCTCTCAGGCGATCACTGATCATAGCCGATCACCTGGATTGGCTGTTAATTTTTCCAATTTAGATATAAATGCTTCTATGTTATTTGGCAAAATGTAAAAATTATCTGGCAGTAAATTGACCAGATTTAGACAAAAAACATGCAAAATACTTGCGGGCACAATAAAACCGGTATTCAGTCAAATGGACAATTGAAAAACCTGCAGTTAGTAAAACAATACTTAAGAGTAAAGTTCAAAGCCTAAATTATACAAGAGTCAAACAAATCTCACAACACTGCAAACATTATCAAATAATGTCAAGTAAAAAAGAAAACATTCATCCTAAGTCAAATACAGGTAGTATTAAAATAAAAATGAAGTTACTAAATCAAAACTGGCTTGAGCCATGGATAATTGTTTGTTGCTGGTTCTGTTTTGTTGTTTCTGACTGAGCAGAATAATTCTGGAGAACACAGGGAAAGAAGAAGAGATCAATTTTTAGATGTATTTTTTTCCTTTTCTTTTTTTCCCCTCTAGAGCTAATCTCTCATGTTACGACTGCAAAACTTTCAATACATATGTAAAAAGTTTTTAGTTTTTTTATGTTACATGCTGCAGCTTTAAGCTGACGGTCAGCGTGAGAGTCCATTGTCTAGTGGAAGTTGAACATGAAATTTTTGTGAAATTTCGCCATATAGCATGGCAGTGGTCTAACAGCGAGAGCAGAACCAGCGTCTTCCACCTCCAGCGCAATGATTTTTTTTTTTGAGTTATTTGTTTAGCTTTCTGACCATCATGCTCATCTGGGTGAGTGTTGGTAGTTATGTGCTGCTTTACCTGCGGTTTGATTGCTATTCTGGATGTCTTTTTTTCCTGCAGTGAGCCTTTTGTTTGACGATAACTCGTCAAACTCCATCAATGCTTTTTTTAAAAATGTCATATTAAATTCGCTGCGTTGATGCATTTTTATGTGCTTCAGCTTCGAGACATTTTTCCGTCGCAACGCGCAAACTTCTGCAGGCTGCGAAGTATGAGATACAGGTGATCAGTTTTTGTGATCAGCAATAAGAGACCGTAATTGACAATCTCGTATTTTTTCCACAGAAATCGACCGGGCATGATCCGTGGTTGATTGATCGGCACACCTCTTGTTTTCCTGCATTATTTTCGCCTTGCAGTGGCACATAGCTTTAAGTTAATACCCAGGGTTTCCCCCAGAAAACTTGCTTAGCCCGGTGGTCGGGGCGCAAAGGCAGTCCACGTCGTTTTGTATTAAAAGATGTTAAGTTGACTGGAAATGTAAAAATGTTACTGGAAAACAGCACCAATAAAACCCTTTCTAAACCCACAACTAGTCTTAAAAACAAATCAAAATATACAATTAAAATGAATATCAATTATTTGCACTTTTGTTTAATCCAAATTAAGTCAGCAGCTCCATCTGGCCCCCAAGGGCTTTAGGACCCCATAAATGATAATATTTTAACACAGATCACAGATGCAACATGCAACATTTATTTAAGATCGTCAGTGCTGCTCAATTTGATTTCATGGTTTCACCATACATAAATTGTTTAATATTTATAGTGTTCCAAATTATACAAGTTATATTTTAAGTGTATGTGTATGTGTTTTCAAGTCATGAACTATTACAGTATAAATCTAATTTTATTGAACAAACCTCCCAATGAAAACAGTATTTTTTTCAAAAATAAAAAAACTCAAAACGCACTGTTCTAAATTATTATGTACAGCAGATTTTCTAAACATTTTATGGATTATAAATAACTGAAAATGGCCTTTCTTTGAATGTGCAGCAGAAAGTGGTCACAGGTACTAAAATCAAAAGCTATTTCAATGCAAAACATCTTAACAGACCGAGTTACATGTTAACAACGTAGAACCTTTTCTTTGAAATCACCTGCACAATTCTTGCATCCATTGAACTTGTGAGTTTGTGGATAGTTTCTGCTTGAATTTCTTTGCAGGATGTCAGAATACCTTCCCAGAGCTGCTGCTTGTTATGAACTGCATTTTAATACGAGCCCTCAGATCTTCTGCTTGAGGAAACTCCAAAGGTTCTAAATAGGCCAGAGGAGGATGGTGACCACACCATGAGTTTCTCCCCTTTTATGCCCATAAAAGGGGCACACAGGAATTCCTTGCAGCATTCCTGTGTCATGCTGCAAGGAATGACACAGAGGTATTCCTTACTGCATGAGATGGTACATTGTGATGCATAAAGATGATTTTACTACTGAGGGTACGGCTCTTTTTTGGATGAACCACGAAAGAAAGTGATTAGTCGGAAAGTCCATATACTTTGCTGAGGTCATTTTCACACCTTCAGGGACCCTAAAGGAGCCGACCAACTCTCTCCCCATGATTTTTGCCCAAAACATAACTCCACCACCTCCTTGCTGACATCACAGCCATGTTGGGACGTGGTAGCCGTCCACCACCCTTCCACTACTGTGTCCATCTGGACCATCCAGGGTTGCACAGTGAACAAGTCATGTACGGCTGGGCCCACTGCGACCGTTTCTGCCTGTGAACACCGGTTAGGGGTAGCCAAATAGGTTTATGCACAACAAGTCTCTGGACTGGAGGATCCGACACCTTGAGGTTCGAGAGGCACCAGCAGTTTCAAACAACTGTTTGCTACTTTGTAAGGGCATTTTTAACAACTGCTCTCTTAATTCGATAAATTTGTCTAACAGAAACCTTCCTCATTGTGTCTTTATCTGCACAAATCCACCTTTGTTCTGAATCAGCCACAAATCTCTTCACAGAACTATAACGCTTCAGTTTTTGTTAAATATCTAATGTTGTCATACCTTGTCATATGGCACTACACTATCTGATAATTGTCGTCAGCAGAGAAATTATTTCTTTCCCATATTCCCTGCTTAGTAATGTGGAGCATCCTTCTTAAGTAGATTTCCTTTAATTGAACTCACCAGACAAACTAATCAACCCAGGTCTCTGAAATTAATCATAATGATTCTTAAGAGCCCTGACACACAATACCATCTATAAATTTAATAACACAACAAAAAATATCTTTGACACTTAAATTTAATTTGAAAAATAATTTGGAACACAATTTTAAGGAGCTGGCAAGTTTACTTTGTACAAGTTCAAAGAACAATATTCATAGTTAAATTGTTTTGTTACCACAGCTACAATTTGATGCTGTGAGTTTAAGCTTTTTGTTCACAAATACAAATGAGTAAACTATGATTATAACTCATTGCGTTTTAGGTTGGCCAATTAAACTACTCCCCCTCTCCCAGGTTTCACTAAATCCAACACAGAAGCTGTTAGTGATGCTGATGTTTTTAGCAACAATAGGGGCCCTTAAGTCAAATTCTGCTGCAGGCCTCATACAGACTTTGACCGCCCCTGCAGGATTAGTTAAATCCTCTGCACTGCGCAGAGATGCGCAACAAACAGGAGATTTAATTCAATGGGGCTTTAATAGATTTTCCATTTCATGTTTGTTGAGTTTTTAACAAGGGGACACAGAAACTATTCTGGTTGGTCCAGTTTATGGGACAAGTTTCTCCGGCCCCATTAACTCTGGATGGACAAAGCATGGTTTACGTACCGGCCAATCGGGACCACAGACATAAACTTTATCAGCACAAACTGAGCCAAACACTGGGCAGTGTGTTGAGATAGAAAAGCCGCACACAATTTTTTGTTCACAAATATAAATCACTCTCACTACTCGCTCAACACATCTCTGAAAGCACCACTACAAGTTAATTATGCGGTTCACATAGAGCTGCTCAACCAGAGCTACTAACACGGCGGGGTTTAAGCTCTTACCTTGGTCAAAAACTTTGGAAAGAATCATAATTCCTCACAGGGGGTTGATGTAAACATCCATACAGGTCAGCCTGAGTCCAGTTTGAGTGAAAGGAGGCGCGCGCGATCCGCGCTGAGGTAAACTTCATCCAGCTACTGCAGCACGTGAGGCAACGCACAGAAGCAGAACTAAGCATTAAATGCATAAACTATAAATCTATCTTCTATAAACATCTTTTAGGAATAAATCTGCTCCGATAGTGAAGCGCTCAGAGCAACAGAGACGCTTGCAGTCCTGTTTTTAAAAAATGCTATTTTATTATTATTTATTATTATTATTATTACTATTTTCCTAAAAACAAAAACAAGAACGGCTTAGCCTGACGGTGGGGCTTGTAAGGTATGCTATACTGGGGTGATTGAAACATGTAATCTATAAAAGTTACATACTGTAGCTGTAGGAGGATCTGGTTAGGTGTTTCTGTATAATGCTTTTCGATCTTCTACAAATCTCCCTTTCCCCAGGCAATGGCTTCCTAGATCCAAGATGGCTCCATTTGGGATCAGCCAGAGCCTGGACAGAGTGAAGCTGATGGAAGCACGTGCTTCCTCCATCAGGAGAACTGTGCGGCTCGCCTTCGATCGAGCCATGAAGCAGCTGAACGCTGTCCGAGGTGATCTGGAGGTGAATGGTGGCAACAGCGGCCTTGCTGCCACATGCTAATCCCCGTCCATCTCAGAAGCTCCACCAACCATCACTTTTCACCTTCATGATCCACGCAAAGAGGACGTTCTGCCTCATACGCACAAACACAAACACAAACACTCATGTTTACCCGTCCTCCTGCCTGGAGTCCCACAATGACTCACTGTAGTCAAAGCTATGCAAAGGAAGAGCTCAGCGTTCAGTTGGCAGGGCTGAACCTGATGAATGTGTCGGTGCTCGACCTCTGACCTCTTAAAATGTGCTGCTGTGAGATCCTCCATCTGTCGGTGTGTGTGTGAGACAGCAGCAGCTCACGTAAATATCACACACACAGCCTGACACTAATTTATTCACTCTCCAGTTTTATTTGGTACACACACTCTGATTTTTGGACCTTCAAAGGTAGCTGTGACAAGTGGCAGCCGGTGCTGCTGGTCCTGCTGGTGCTGCTGGTCCTGCTGGTGCTATCTCCACAAAGAGAACAAACATGCATACTGTATTGTTTTTACTTTTGTTTTTATAACTTATTCAGATTTCCTGCATCAAGTTCTTGTTTCTGGCATTAATTCTGTGTGTGAATTTTTTTGTATCCAAATGTTTTTACTGGACTACTTTACAATTATTTTTTGTTTGTTTGTAGATATTTATATAAGATCTATATAGAAGCTCCTAAAGTTTTAAAGTGCATCGTTGACATGAAAACCAAAAGGAAAGGAGAACCAACTGCTGCCCATACTCATGCTTCACTTTGACGTCTTTTTTTGAGCTTCAAGTCATGTCTCTGAACGTCACATCAGTGTGTTCTCCAGCTTAGCCCTGAAGCAGAGCATAGAATGTGCCTGGACTAATTTATTACAGAGCCGAAAATGGATATGCATCACTTTATATAGGTTTTTTGAGGAAATACTACGGGTGCTCATACCCTCCCTTTTTTTTTAGTTCTTGTTTGGACTGACGGCATTAAATGTGTGAGGTGTGATATATGCTGATGGGTAGCAGAGTGTAGGCTTCCTGTTGGTCCTCCAGCCCTTCTGGCAGTTTGCTGTAAATATATTTGGTACTTTAGTTGATTCTCTGGGAAGAAAAGAAAAAACACACAGATCTAGTCAACAGGAACAGAAACCAGCCCAAAGTAGGCTGCTGGAATTTTTATACTAAAACACTGAAGAATAAAATATCATATTAAAATACTGGGTCTGTCTCCTTACATTTTCCTCAACTGGAATGTTCACAGTTGAAATTATTCATTAAAATTTTGTTATTCTTTTTTAATAACTTTTTTCACCTTTCCCTTTTTAAAAATAAAGTTTTTAATGAAAGTAGTTTTAGAACCTTCATTCGTTATTACTTCAAGGTTCTCAAAACTGATAAGAAACTAGTCATCCTAAGTGACAGACCAGATGACCAGAAACCTCGGCACATGCGTTGAGCAAACAAGATGAAACTTGGATTCGGTACTTGAGTGAAGATGGCCCCCCACCTTCTTCAAATCAGACAAAATTGGTGTCAAACGTTTGTGCTGGTTTGTGAACATAGTTCATGCTGGATCTGTGAATTTCGTTTGAAATTAAGTGCTAACCTATGGAACACTGGACCAGCTCTACACCCTCAGCAGGGTCCTGGAGGGTGCATGGGAGTTCGCCCAACCAGTCTACATGTGTTTTGTGGATTTGGAGAAGGTGTTCGACCGTGTACCTCGGGGGGCCTTGTCGGGGGTTCTCCGGGAGTATGGGGTACCGGGCCCTTTGATACGGTCTGTCAGGTCCCTGTATGACCGGTGTCAGAGTCTGGTCCGCATTGCCGGCAGTAAGTCGGGCTTGTTCCCGGTGAGAGTTGGACTCTGCCAAGGCTGCCCTTTGTCACCGATTCTGTTCATTACTTTCATGGACAGAATTTCTAGGC
>CAEGAF010011861.1:0-22372 GCA_903067075.1 Micropoecilia bifurca
TCATTGCTTAATTATAACATATACTCTTACCAGCTTGTCAAAACAATGCTATTTACTGCTTTTTACAAAGAAGTACAGTTAATGTTATGCAGAATTGAGATCAGCCTTTTGGCCGGCCCTCCACAATATTTTCCTTTTCTCATGTGACCCCTGCTCTAGAAGATGCTCACTACCCATAACTACTCTGCACAACCTCAGACCCTAAGTTTTTTTCCCCTGAAATATTACAAACAGAAACGCTTTTTTTTTTTTTAACCCTGGAAATTATTCATGAACGTGAAATTGGACCTTTGCAACTACAGTCACACGCAGAGACGCTCACATTCGCCCCTGTCTCCTCTACCGGAAAGCACAGCAGCCCAAACAAACCTCCTCCCCAGCTGAAATCTTAAATGTTAGACTTAGATACACTCGGTGCACAAAACCACTCAGAGGACAAACAGCAGCAGGGTTTCTCTCCAGTGACAAACAATGACAAATCGAGGCATCCGGATGATGTGACAACTCGAGTCTGTCGCCGAAACAAAGATAAACATGCTTGGTTACAGAAATGCAATTCAAGGCAACGGCAGATTGTTGTGGATGCATGTCGACAACAGGATATAGAGACGTCTTTCACACTCAGGCTGAGTTGTAGCGGCAGGAAACTAAATATCCTGCACTGTCAGAGGAATCCTGGAGTTTGTATCAGTTCTGAGGGAGCAGAGCTCTTCTTATTTCACATGTACACACAACACATTTCTGTAAACAAAATGAAATGTATGACATCTTGTTTTTTTTCTATTTTAAAGAGCCAAGAACCAAACATCAAAAAAACTGATATACCATCCAAATAAAACTGAAAAAAATGTTTGGGAAAGAATCTTTTTTCTGAAAGTTGTAAACTGATTTTATTGATTTAGAATCATCAGAGCGACCAGAAGAGACCTGATGCAAGTGTTGATTAATCATTTAGTAAAGTCAAGGATGTTTCTGTCCCATGTGCTGCCAAGTCGGCACAAGAAGATAAAGATGGCGCCCTGACACTCCCATCTCATCTGTAGACAGATGCTGACCTGAACCCAGAACTTTATTTGAACCTTTGGAGGCAACAGACGGCAAAGGAGAAGACGAAATCTGTGAGGTAAAGATGACTGAAGAATGAGTTCAGCAGCGACTCACAATGAGTGAATTGCTGTTGTAAAGCACTTTGCAGAATTTAATTTCTCCAAAACAGATTTTGATACAAGTCATAAGTTATTTCATTCTTTTATACTAGGTAGCCAGAACACATCAGTGATGTAGTGAGGTGTTTTCCTGGAAATTCATTGAAAAAGTGTGTCGGCTGAAAGTCTCTGTTTGGTGTCCTTCCTGCTGCTGACCTCGTCTCTCGGAGCCGAGCTACCCTGACCCGCGGGCCTGAACTTGGAGGAGGATTAAAGGCCGGCAGCAGTAACAGGCAGCTCAACAGCTCAAATCCAGGATCATCTGAAGGGAGCCAGGGTGTGAAAGGTGAATCAAACACTAATCCTCCTTAGCATGGCAGTTGAACTGCTTCTTACTTTCCTTTTTATCGACCTACTTTCTTTCTAATTTCCTTTGGAAGTTTGACAATTATTCCCTTCTAGAAAGCCGGCACAGCATCGGTTTTCCCCCCAGTGGTCAGTCTCCACACATCACCTGGTCCAGCTGAACATCTGCAATGCAAGCCCAACATCTGGGTCGTCGGTCGTTTATTGAGAGCTTTCTCACTGGATGCACAATTTCATGGAGAAGTGAACGCGGTGCAGGCTCCATGCTGCATCTAACAGTCTCTGAGTGAGACATTACTGCTAAATAAAAGGGGAATGTTTGAGCGCATGACCAGCCATCGTGCTGCGATATGTCGAGTATAAATCTGCGGCTGCTTGCTGAGCTCATTTTACAGCCCGGCAAGCGCTTCATTTGTTTACCCTGAATGCATTAGGGATGTAAAACACACAGCGACTCCTTTTATTGAAAACAAACCAATTCAAACCCATTAGATTGGACTTAGAGCATTAAAGAAATATTAAATAAAACGTGTGAAGATGCGTGTTGCTTGGAGTGCTGTGGGGATTTATTTGGCGGTGTTCATGTTGGCACGAATAGAAAGTCCTCAGCCGCAACCTTTACGCCCTCTGCGCCGTTTTTCTTCCAACAGAATGCAGAAATATGCTAAATATGCAGCAGAGTGACCTTTGCCCATAGATAAGGGTTTATTTTTAGAAAAGTGTCTCCCCTGCTCGCTCCACCCTGCTTTTCTCATTATCTGTATCAGGGCTGGCATGTGCAGAGATAATGGCTGAACATCTGGCTTGCACTCACCAGTGGGGTGTGGATGCGTGTCGTGTTTTTGGAGCTTCTCGGCCAAAAAGGGGAAGGAAAAAAAAATAATGAAGCCTAACTCTACGGAGATGCGAATGCATCCTTTAGGATGAATTTGGGTTTGGGTAATGGTGACAAACATCCATGAAAGTCAGATCACCCTTGGGAACCAGTTGTGCACACAATCTACTAACATTATACCCTGGAGCAGAGCAGAGTTATAGGTCTGTTTTTGCAGCATGAAATTAGATTTCTGGTGCTAAAAACCCCTATGGCTGGTTTAAATCACTGCTTGAAGTGAAAATGGCAGAATGCAAAAATGATTGAGTACCTCTGGAGTGCTGTGCATCTGGACTAAAACCGAGTTGTTTTACTACTAATAGCAGATGGTTATTTTGGTTAAAAATCCACTTGTGTGTGATTCATATTCCAGAGTGTCTCAGGTTACTACAACAAATGATCTGTGAGCATATGTGATAGCCAGAAATGTTCTTTTGCCTGCCTTCACAGAAGAACAAACTTTAGTGGCGCCTCATTATTAATCCACGGAGTTTAATAATGATTTTTGGCCCCTGTTTGCTGCTATGACAGATTCAACTGTTTTAGAAAAGCTTTTCACAAAGTTTAGGAGTGTGTTTCTGAAAGTTTGAGGAATCTATTTATGAGGTCAGACATTGATGTTGGACGAGAGGATCACAATCTTACCTCTACTTCCTCCAAATGGTATTTTATCAGACTATATCATTTATGTTTTTATGGACTTTGCTTAAGGTGCTGGTGTTCACAGGAAGAGAACAGCATCATTCTTCTTGATATTCTATAAAGGCCAGGTTTGTAGATTACACTACTTGTTGTTTTCAACAGATCCTCCCATCTGAACTGCTGAACTCTGCTGCTCCTTCAAGGTTTCTATGACTCTGCTTCTCTTGTCTGTCTGCTCTTCTTGCTCCACCTATCAGTTTAAGTTGTTAAACTTGGTGGGATTACAGTTGTTTTCATTTCAGATTAAACAGTGCTCCGTGAGATGTTTTAAATTTCTGAGCATCTCCTGTTCTTGATCCCTGACACGTCCTCTGTGTTTTTCTGTCTTCAGGATGTTGTTTGTTCGCTAATGTTCTCAAGCAAACCTCCTCCACATCCACTTCACAGCTCTATTTATACTTAGATTAAATGACACGTGTGTTGCCTCTATAGACTAATTAAATGCTTTGTGAAAGCATTTTGATGAATGATGTGCACGAGAGTAAAAGAGGAGGTGAATATCTATTTTTTTATTTTAAAAATTGTGCATATTCTTTAATTTATTTCGCAAAGATGCATTATTTGTGTTGATATGTGAAAAAAAACCCGAATTTTTTGTTCCTTACTGCGGACTAAACGGTAAAAAGTGTGTATGCGTTTTAGAAATCGTAGCCCATCATGTGCGCGTTCCCGCCCTCCTGCTTTTCATAGCCGGGTGACGTTTTTCACCAGCACACCGGAAGCGCCGCTGCCACCAGTGGCGCTCGCGGTGTCTCCCTGCAGCGTCTCCCAGCGCCGCGGATCAGAGCCGAGCGCGGTCACACCTGGTGCGACCGGAGCGAGCAGTTTGACGAAACACCTCCGACAGGTGAGTCTCCTTCCACTTTTACACGACTTTCTTTCACTTTCGCGAGTTTAACACGTCTCCACGTAGGTTCTTTAATAGAAACGAGTGGAGACAGGATGTTTAAGTGGGTACAAAGCTTTAAGTTTTTCAAGAAAGTCCGTTGTTCAGCGTCTGCGCGAGACAGAAACTTTATTAGTTTGTTAGTTGTTTGAAGACATTTTTAGTTATTCTTTTCAGCGAGACTGACTTTATTTTCCTCCGACCTGTCAACAGCTCCACAGTTAATCACTTGAGGAATGTGGTTTCATTAGGAAGGTTCTCCAAACCTGGAAGTTTGCACTTAGTTCAACTTTACTTTCACTCACTTTTCGAAGCAGTAAAGGGATCATGGCTACTGGCGGGTTTAAGTCAAACGCACCCGCTGACTTTTTGGAGGAGTGGAAGGCAAAAAGGGAGAAAATGAGGGCTAAAATGCTGGGGGACATTGCAAAAGCCACCGGTGTCCCCCTGAACCCGGCCAGCAGCACCAGCAACAGCCGCCTCGGCTCTCCGCCGGGCACCGAGCTCTGTGCCAACCCGGACCGAAGCGCCTCGGCGGGGAACTGCCGCACCTCCTCCTCCCCTCCGGTGGCTCGGTCCCCGTCCGGCGGCGCGCTGAACAGACCCGAGGAAGAGGCGCAACACCCGGCCGCGCCCGCAGCCGCAGCCGCCACTCCCACCGCCCAGGGCAGCAACCTGAAGAAGGCCCCGCCTCAGATGGAGAAGACTCGGTGCGCCTCGCCGGACTCCAGCTCTATGATGGCGTGCAATAATGACAGTGACAAGGACAGTCCGTCACCATCACCCAGCAAGGGGAAGGAGAAGAAAAACTCTGGTCCCAGTGCCAGGAAGGGCAAAGGACAGATTGAGAAGAGGAAGTTAAGGGAAAAGAGGAGATCTACAGGTGTTGTCAGCATACCGTCCAATGAGGTGAGTGTGACTCTAACTAACCTTTTTCTGATTGCTTCTAGTCTGGAGTTTTGAAAATGAGATTTTATCAATGTATTGGAATGACAGGTGATGCCACTGTATTGTGAAGTCCAAGGAAAGGGATGGTGTAATGATAATAATGGTAATAATAATCTTAAAAGTGTGGTGTGTTTGTATTCATCCCCTTTTGCCATCATAGCATTACATAAACTCCACCGGCTTTAGAAGTTACTTAAAAGAAAAGAAGCCATTGATCAGAGTCTACACTAATGGAACTAGTCACCAATGATCACCTGGTTTTCAGAGTCCAGCTTGCTTTAGATGCACACCTGACTGAATGATTGGTCCCTTCAGGAAGCCATAAAATTCTGTAAAGGCCTCAAGTCAGATGTGTTGAGGGAACAGCGGAAATGTACAAGAAGCAGAAGGATTTTTCAAGACTGAAATGGGTGATACAGCGAACATGTAAGATGGTGCTCTGAACACACCATTCCCTCACTTGTAGCATAGTGATGGTACAACTAGAGAAACGTCGTCCTGAAATCCGACAGCTGTGATTATAAAATGTTTTTGCAAGGCACTCTGTGAGACATATTTACACGTTGTCTAAAACGGTAAAACTCATGAATAATATTTTAAAGAGGATTCAAGCGAGTTGAGGCAAATCATGAGCACATGTTTGGCCTCCATATAAATGGTTCTAAAGTTGCATTTCCTTGTTTTCCCTTCTGTTGTAACTTCAGATGTTTAACATTCCTCATATACAATACAGCAACGTTTGTTTCTCAGAAATGTGACTCCTAGGGGTCAGTGTGTGTAAAACTTCCATAAATGATTTGAAGCAAAGACCAGCTCTTGTTTTCCCCCAAAAGACTCCAAATTCCTCTCATACATGTGTCTGGTTTAATCGAGTCTCTGTAGCGAGGAAAAAAGAAAGCAGCTCTGGGAGGGAAGGAGGGGTGTGTATGTGTGTGTCCGTCTGTGTGTGTTTGAAGGCGGCGGTTCACATTCATTGTTTTTGAATTTAAATCATGTCACACTCCTGGCCTGATTCCTGTGGTTCAGACACATGCAGGAACTCTGATATGAAGCCGTGCCAGTCAGCCCAGTGAGGGCCACCGCTGTGATTATGTGCTCTGAAAGCACTCAAATTATTCAGAAATGCTGGGAGTGTGAGCTGCTTTTATTAGGGTCAAAAGTGGTCCACAACATTCCCATTTTCCATTTGTTCTCACATTCACAACCCACCCAGACCTCCATGCTCTCCGGGTACCAAATCTTGGAGATTGACCAGTTTGTCAGCTGGTGCTCTAAATCCTGTTATTAGGTGCTTAGTAGTGTCAAGCAAAACTGGACATGGGTCGCCTCTAATCAGTGAATAAGCGTTTCCATATATCTTAGATTTGTGCTGCCTGAAGTTAGGGTGAGGAGCCTTTCTGAGTCATAAAACAACCTTTTTAAAAGCAATTGCACAGTTTTGGCCGTGTCTCAGTAGAAGTTTCGAAACTATAATTATAAGTGGATGAATTATGTCAGTGTTCAGTTGCTTGTTTGCAGCAGGTCAAATTTTGCTGCTGCTGTTATATTTTTGTGTCAAAGTTTGGGAACCAGTGCTAATGAAAATAAATTGTGTTGTGTGTCAACCAGCATTGAGTCTAGATAGATCAGCTTCCCAAGCCGCATTTTATTTTTGAATGTCTTAGATGTGCTTTAGGGAAGCATCTGGAAATAGTATCACAGAGCGACGTGGCACAGAAAAATCCACAAATATTGAACTGCAAATACAGAAATAGTTCTGAGCAAATAATATGATGCTTTTGGATTTTCTTTTCAAATATCGAAGAAAACATTAGCTGAATATTATTTGATTATGCAGATGGATCAAACTCCTACCATTCCAGTACTTTCTCTGGTATGTTTTTATCTGGATTTTAAACTTTAAGAATGTAATGATGGAAAAAATGTATGGTTTTGGAGCTCATTTCTTCTAAAAATCTTGATTTACAGAAACTCAGCCAATACCTGCTTCTGCTATGGTTTAAGGCCTGCTTAACGTAGCATATGAGGCATTGATTTTATCTGGTGTAGCAGCATTTAGGCCAAACCTTTGTGATTTTATGTGCAGTGAAAATAAAGAAAGCCGTCCCCTACAAAAGGTGGAACCAAATCAAAACAATAATACCACATGGCGAACAACTAAGCAGAGGAGAAGCAAGAAGGATGTTTGTTTTCAGAAAAATTTGTAGAGAATTTTGAGGTAAAATAGGTTAAATGTATTTTCATGTAAAGTTGTTTTGCTCTCCTTAAGTGTTGGAAGTACAGAGCTGTAGTGGTACGTTATTTCTTATCGCTTCTCTCTTTTTTTTGTAATCTTAGTTTAATATCTTCCAGGTTTACATGCCAGATTATAAACCACTGGTCTTGTGATGACATGTGAAACTACTAAAGGCACAGAATGGAGGAATGTCCAGATTTACATTCATTGTCCAGTTATTGGGTTTGACCTGCTTACTACATCAAGAGCCAGTATAGATTTAATAAGGTGTCTGAAACATTCCTCAGATTTTTGTATATTTGAAAATGTCTGAGTTATTAAACATTTGTCAGCTGCCCATCAGTGTGGTGATTTGCCTGCTCCACCACATCCCAGATGTGCTCAATTAGAGATCTGGTGACTTTGGATCCCTTTTGAGTACAGTGAACCATCTTTTTGATAATTAATCCCATTCTTTGATATTTTAGCAAGGTCACATTATGGCTCCAGGAACTAGAAAATATGTGAAAATGCATTAACTTTAGCAGTACTCGACAAAAAAGTATGTAATTTTTAGTTATCCGGCTAATTAGTTTTTTTCCTGTCTAAATTTTTAAGTGTTTTCTGTTACTGGCATAATTAATTGATAACTACTATAGTGAAAGTACCTGCCTGGGTTCATTTAACACACAAAAAGTATTAAACACTTTCCATTGGTGCTTTGACATGTATTTTCAGTGTGTAAGTCTCCCTTTTCCCCTGTTTTTTCCCCTAAAACAAGAAGCAAACCATGCAAATGAAGACTCCTCTCTCACAAGCGCCCCTTTGTGAAGTAAGCATGAATGGACAGGTGTGAATGGAGTTGCCTGGTATTATCTTCCCTGCTCATTTTATGCAGAATAAAAGCGGCAGAGAGGAATTTCAGAACATCCAAGGAACCCAATATTCTGACCGCTGAGCCCATAATGGCATGATAAAAGCTCCATACTCAGTTGGAGAGAGATGCTTCTGTAGGGTGTTGCCCACTAATAACCGCAGTGCAGAGGGCACTCTTGGTGGGATTGACCCTTGACCTTTGTAAGAAGAGCTTATGCAATGGAGAAGCACTTAAATGAGAGAATGTTTGTGGAATGTTGAGTTCTCTTATCTGAAGAGATTTGCATCTGTGATGTAAGCAAGTTTCTCGTCTGTCGCATGGTGCATTCGTTGCTCATTGTGTTGACTTTTATGAGCTTTGAGGTTTACGAGTCTGTGGTCAAACACCTCCGGCCCGGGAGAAGCTGCAGAGAAGCATTACCTCAACCAGAGCCTCTCCAGGTTTTCCTGCATCTCTGCCGATGAGATAAACTAGTTTTCCATGCATTACACAACCTCAAGACAAGATAGGAGCTTACTTAACCCAGATGTTTGATTTGTTATATTTTAACTCCACTTTACATTCTAGTATAGTGACAGTTGTAACAGTTTCTTTTCTGTCCTTCCCACATTGTTTCTACTAATGGCAAGTGATATCAAGCTTCTCGTGTAAGACTGCAGTCGCTAAAATAGGATTAGGATTAGTGGGGTTAGCGTATTTAGCATTAGGACAACAGTATCTGTGTGTGTTCCCCAAACAATGTCCATCCCTTCTTAACTAGTTTGTAGTTTGAATAGGTTATTAATATTCCCAAATTCAGCATCGTGTCCCATAACTGATTGGTTGAAAGCTCAAAAGGATGAACGAGCAAAAACTTTGCTGCCCAACACTGAGCCTTTCTGTTATCTATTGAAAGTCTTGCTCTCTCTTGCAGCCTGAATAAACCACAAGTTGAATATCCTTTTAGATTGTTGTGTTTCACTTGGCCACAAGATGAACCACAAGTGGCGTCTTACTCACACTAACAAGTTTTTTTCCTCCTGGACTGAAGGTGTTAAAATCCTTTGTCTTTAACTATTGATGATCTGTTAAAGAATGCAAGAAGATAATTTTCAGATGGTGTAGCTTGTTTTATTATCCTTTTAATTGGTCTCCAAAGATGAGCCCATCATGACAGTAAATAGCAGATGGATTATATCACTAGTGTTGAGCTGTTTAGGCCGAGTGTTTTTGTTTTCTGTCTTTGAATTGCAGGAATGTTTTGGTTGACTTACTAAAAAAAAAAAAAACTCTGGAATGTTTTACCATTTACCGTCGCTGAAAGTATTTTAGGATTGAGAAAAATTCCATCTAAGTCTTGTGTACATTAGATAAGGGGAGGGAGGAAGGAGGAAGCAAAAAGAGAAAACGCTCTACGGCTAAAATAAAGTCTTTACCATGTCTGGCCCCTTTTTCCACACATGCACCTGGGGGTCTTTCAGCACCTCATAAAACACACCGTAGTGCTGCAATGAGCCATGGCACGTGGTTTTGTTCATCATGTCAGACAGTTGTATAAATGCCTGTTCATATTAGCCTGATACCTCACCAGGCTAGTATTTTGTTTTTGTCAGATGTGACCAAACCAGCCATGATAAGCTGAATAGTATCTACAGTTTAGTCATGCGGTTCCCTCCACGATTATTAAAGTTGTATAAACGGCCTTATGAATTATTTCTTTCTTTACTTTAGTACTCACTATTTAGCAGATTACTTTATTTAGCAGTTAAAAATCAGACCAAACTGGTGTTCCTCAAGGATTCATTCTTGGACCACTTCTATTGAATATGTATATGATGCAAAAAAAATGTAAAACGTTACACCTCTCATATGCTGATGACATTCAGTTTTATGTTTGTGTTACTACATGACCAGAGTCACTTGTGGTTTCCAATCTCTACTATCTTATAAATGTAAGAGCCAAAAATGTATATTTTTCAGCCTAACGTGGAAAAAATACCAATTGTTTTTGTTTTGGTTTTGTCTTAAGAATTTCAGGTTAGAAATCAGGACTCTGCTGAACTCAATGCAGCTTAAACAGCAGATCATATCTGTCATGGACCCAAACTTGATTTTTAAGAGCCACTCCTTCTTATTCAGCCAACTATGACTCTAAAACTCTGACAGAAGCTTTTGGCTCTTGCTGTGTGAAAGGATAAACTCACAATTGTTTGAGCCTACATTGCACTCACAACCGCTGAAGAGATATGACTCATTTAGACCCTCATCCAGAAACCTGGTTCTGTTTGCTGTTGAAGCATTGCTGCTGTTTGCGTACAAAGTTCAGGGCATCTCTTATCCAGGTTGGTGCTCTTTAGTTATGAGTCCAGAAACTTCCTGGGGCAGAGTGCAGATCATTACTTAAGGATAAAATGCCCCCCTGCAGAGGCTTGCACAGGAATGTGCACATTTTGTGAATACCTGCGACTCGTGCTGCATGCCTACTTGCAGCATGACTTCCCTCTCCCCTTGATGTAGCTTTAACCAACATTATCAGAAGGTCCCATCGGCTGAGGGTTTGGTCGGCCTCTGTATGGACTGGTGCTGACCCTTGTCTGTTTGTGAAGGCCGTTTCCTGACAGGGAAGCATCTGGTTTACGTCTGAGGCATTGTGCACGTCAATGCTAATGCTTGAGTGACACTATTGCTGTCTTTCTAGATGATCTTTAACTGGAGTATGCTGCTATTAGAGATACGTGTGTGTATTCAGTGACGAAGAGTTACACTTGTCATATTTTTAGCTTAATATTTCCAAAAGAATTATTCACATTGATTCAAAAGTGAATCTTCAATTTACAAAATTCTTGCAATTATTTGGCCAAACCCAGTCTATCTGTTTTCTTAGTAAAAGTGCTTTGCCCTCATCTAACCCTGAAAGTTCAAACGAGTTCTTCATTCAGCTTTGCACCGTTTTACCCAGTCTTTTTTGTTTTATACTTCATTACCAGGTTTTAAGTTGAAACAAATACGACTTGGCATTTGTTTGTGGAGGCAGTTTACAGAAATGCACCACGTGGGATTTTAATCCTAGTAGTTTGTGGAGGCATGCAGAGATAAGAGTTAATTGGTTTCATGTTTCCACTTCTTGAAATTAAGTCTGCTGCTGTCGTGCAGTCGTGGGCGATGGGTTTTTTTTCTTGGTTTTTCTGCCGCCGGGTATGTAGACGTACAAGAGACTCGCACTGCGGGGGGGTATTAAGTAACCAAGTCGAGGATTAGGAGTGATTCTGTGCATCTGTAACATGTAACCTATTTGTTCGGCATTCTTTGCTGGAGACGGTGAGGAATTTTGTGAGTCAGCCCTAATCAGGCCACTCTGCATGATTAGGCATTTGGGAGGCTTGTCTGTTTGTATTCATTAAAGTAGAATTACTTGGAGAACCCAGTGTCCCTCTTCCCACTTTTCTTTTTTAACGTTTGGTTCAAATTTGTTTTGCTGGTTTCCTTCTTGTTCTGTAAAAAGCTGCTTTTTAAAATTCCCAAATCCCTTTAGGTCAATGAATAATTTTAGCATCTTTTTGCATTAATGAAGGGAGATTTTTGCAAACGCATAAATACAACCCTGCAAGTAAAGCAATGCAGTACAGTAGTTAAATCAAATAACATCTTTCTGATCACTAGTGGTTCACTATAAAATCTCTTAATGTCAATAAATTCTCAGTTGGACTCTCCCAGTTCTCTGTGTTGTCACTGGGAACAAAACATTTTATTTTAGAAAATGACTATGTCCAGTCAAACACTGTGTTTTCTGAAATTTCACTTTCGTCCAAACTTTTTAATTTATATTCTTGAAATTGTTGAGGATTTTAAGCAATGCAATGGTGTTCAAATTGGTCTGTGGTCCACAGCCACCAGCAAATAGCTAAAATACTAAAGAAACCCTCTAAATACACGCATAGGTGGCCGTTTTAATGTTCAAAAATCAACATTCCTGTACTTTGGAATAATCTGGAAGCCATTTTAACACTTTTGCAGAAGCTAACATCCATGATCTTCCTTGTTTCTATTTTTAGGGCTTCAGCCAATCAGTAGCAAGGAAAAGTTTAATCTATATTGATTAAATGATAGGATTTGTTTGTGCTTCTGCAAATTGTGAAGAACTTAAATTACTCTTACGAGAAATGCAAACTTGTAGGTTCACATGTGTTGCATTCTTTATTTGGTTTTAAAACATATTTTTAAATCATTGTGTTTAGAAACTTTTGATTAGTGAAGAACTCCCCACATTAAACTGTCACTTTAAAATCTTCTATGACTGGTAAAACAAATGTCATGCGGTCAAAGCAGATCCAGCTGGTTTCCAGTTGGTTGAAAAATATCTATACAACCAGAGTCTAGTGAAGTTATTAATTGTCCTCTTGGCATTTTTATTATTACAACCAGATCAGTTGTCTTGTTAAAGAACCAACATTAGTGAAGTAGATGTTGGTTGGTTACAGTAGTTATAAACCTTATTACCAGCCAGACGTACTTGTCTTCTATTTTGTGGTTTGCATTTTCTAATATTTGGGTCTTTTGTATGATGCAACTATGTTTCTTAATCATAAAAATTTGTTCATATTATTTATAAAATGGGAAGTTTTATAAATTAGCTTCTAACTGGCACACTGCCGTTGATGGTTTCACTAAGGCTGTGGCCCCTTCTAAGACGTCTGACTTTCCAACATTATAAATATAGCTTAACTTAAATTTTGATCCAAGATTAACCAGCTTCGTTTGAATCGCAAGCAGTGATTCCTCTGCTTGGCTCAGTCACTGTTCTGTTCACTCATGCCATTTTATTGCAGGAGGGACAATAAGCTCCAGTTATGTTAGTCTGAGTGACTGCACATCAACAGACCGATTCTGTCTGCAGTCTAACAGGTTTCACGCTCTGCCTCTGGGTTACGTCACCCTGCGACTTGCTCAAACTCTTTCCCCTGTGATTAACAATGCTGCTAATGGGCAAACTAGTTCTGCACTTCTGTACCTGGAATCAACAGATGATGAGCCAGGGTATTTTTCGTTTTTCTGCTTAAGTTATGAGGGAAAGTCTCAGATGTAGGAGTGTCAGCCGCATAATTTGCTTCCCTTGGAAAGTAGTGCCTCCCTTTAGCAGCACTGCTGAAGGCCTGCATTTTAATTTAAAACCGATTCCCTTGGCACATGTGTTTCACAAGTGAAAATAAATAGGATTTATTAACTAAAACATTTAAGTTTGTTTGGTATTTTGAGATGGAGTGAAAATATTTTTCTTTAATTAGCTGAATAATTACATTTCCTCCTGGCTCAGTGTTGCTGAGATAGAAAATATTTTCCTGTGGCTCCCTTAAAATGTCCACATGGGGCAATAGAAAGTTTCCCTTCAAACAAATTAAAAGCTGTGCTCAGTCAAACAGCTCAGGAATGCAGTTGAACCTTTAAAACTGAATAAATATGTGGCTCTAAACTGCCAAATGCACGAAGCCTTGATCTTTAAGCCTTTTCCCCACAACAAAGGAGCCTGAAACCTGCTTCAGCTGAGTGAAGGGCCGGCCTGCTGTCATACCCCGAAGCTCGAGTTCCCCTGTTTGTCCATGTGCCCACGAATGTGTGTAGAGTTGTGTTTATCGGGGTAGTTCCTGCTTTGAGGTTGGGGTTTACACACTGCACCACCCACAAAAAGGAAACTTTCTTTCTTTCTTCTATTTCTCACAGCTTGGTTTTGACTCTTTTACACAGAAAACTTTCAACAAGGAAAATTCTGTGGAGCAGCTAGCAAAAAGCTACTAGCTAGTAGGTTTTTAGCGGACTTCTTTTTTTTGTTTTGGTCTTGCAACTGAGACCTTCTGAGTATTAAGTATTAAGATCACCAGACCTGATGTGACGATGAGTAAGCTTTAATTAAACCATTCAACTAGGACAGTTACCACAGCTGTCTTTTTATCATGAACTCAAACTTAATAGGTTTAGTGATGGTTTTAAGCTTGGTTCACGACCACTGTAAACATTTCTGAGCTTTTCCACAAAAACCTCCATAAAATACCATGAGAAACGGTTTTATTATGTGGACTCTGGCTGGCATCATGAACCTATAAATCTGTCTGACAAATGACAAAAGTTTAATAGATTCTCCTGTAAGTATTCAGAGTATTTCAAGGATATCTTCCAGGATGCATTCGTTTGCAAATTCACAAATATTTGGTGTTGACTGTGTTGGAAGCATTACGTTCACAACTGTAGCCTTTAAGGAGGATACAAATGAGATTTTGCTATTTTTGACTTTCCACACGCTTAGATTCTCTCTATTTTTATTTTTTTTTAAAGTCAACTCCTCCGACTTGTTTGATTATTATTGAAAATATTACTGTAACCGGCCTGGGCCACATTGAGGTGGAATTTGTGAGATATTTACAATGATTCAATTGTAATTTACGCCATATTTTATTTTTTTATTACTCTGAGTTGTAGTAGATTTTAATCTAATTGGTTGCTTGAGCAAACCTGTTTTAAATATTTTCCCACAGATGATGTCTAAAGAACCCTCTTCATTCACTTTGTCTCTCTTCCTTTAATTAAAATGCAGTAGTTTTTAATCGATTTGTTTAATTGGTTCATGGTTATCAGTCTCGCCTGAAGCCGACGTTGGTCTTTGGGGTTTCAGTTTGGAGAAACAGACATGAGTACTTGAACAAATCAAACTACCAGCTGCTAAAGCTTTAAGTCCACATTTATGTTATGTTTGATTGTTCATATCTTCCACCTTTATCAGCTTTCAGTCTTGACTTTCTTAAGCAGGTTCTTTGAGCTTTAATTGGTCATTTTACTTTATAGTAGGTTCACACTGAAAGGAATTAAAACCTCTGGATGTAGGGTGAAGTTGGTGGTCATGTGATGGAAGCACAAACCTCTAATTTGGTCCTGAAACTTTCTTTCTACTTGTATGTTTCTTGGTTTTTGGCATGAATCTGCTGCAGCAACAAGTCATGCTGTGTGATATTTAGCATATTCAGCTGGACAGAGTTGATATATGAAGCTTGCGGTGTGGTGTGAAATCCGTCTGCACCAGGCTTTAGTCTGATCCTGTCTCACCTGAAGTTTTAGTGCTGCTTAGAAGCTGCATTCTTCACAAGATTACAGCAGGAATCTTCAAAGCTGCTGTGTGTTTTTACAAACCGCCTTTGTCTGACTCTGACACATGCTCTGTTGCTACATTGGCTCAGATGTTTGGATCTGATGTGTCAACCTTGCATTTATTTCTAGGTCACCAGTAGTCATCGGGGTAAACTTGTTTTTAAGCAAATGGAGGCATTTAGAAATGCAAACAGACAGATGGTAAACAGTCACACTCTTGTCTATATTTAGAGATTTGAAAAAAAAAAGCTTTAGACTGTTTTGGGCACAAAGAATACCAGAAATATTATCTTTCTTTTTTGTTTTTTGGCTTATTCACAACACACTACGGTAGATCCAACAGTTTTTTTACCCTCTACATTCGTTTACTTATGTTTTCATTTTTGCATCATGCATGCCCTGCAATGCAAGATGTTCACTGAGCTTGTTTTTTTATTTACTACACACAAAACCAAATGTGAGAAGAGAAAATGAAAAAGCAGTTTTGACCAGATCCTGGCAAATGTTTCTGTCATGCCTTGATGTGCAGAGAAAACTAAATGCACAGTAATTCTGTCCATAGGTGTCTCTCCTGTGTGGGTGTTAACCTTTTAGTCCATGGCACTAAAAGCATTTTGAAAGATTTATGGCCAATGAAACTTCTCCGCTCACCATGACTGATGAGATTTTCATTGCTATCCGTTCCTTTTTGACTGCTAGATATGTTTTGAGTTCCATTTTTCCACCAGCACCTTGTTTGTATTTTTGTCTCTGCCCTCTCCTGCGTTTCATCTCTCCTCTGGTATTTGGCGTTCCCTCACAAATGGATTATTTTCCTTTTTCCATCTGAGCCCTCCTCTAGTTCAAATAAAACCCTGCTGTCTCCAACCATCTCCTCAAAGAGCTCATCAGTGAATCTGATCGCGAGTCTGCATGCATGCACAGCCATTTGTTTGCATCTACAAACTGCAGGCTTCCAGCTCATGAGTAAACATGAGTTACAGCAGTGTGGGGGGCTTGTTTCCCTTCATTTCCGTCCTTTTTCACAGCTAACCCTACAGCTCAATGTGAAGCTGTCTTGGGGAAAATGAATGGGTCAGCTTTCTTTGACTACAGGGTTTGGTTTATCTTCCTTGTGTCAGACTGAAAGGTCACACAATCAAGTAGAAGCTGACATTGTGTCACTTTTATCTGGAGGACAGAAAAGGCGATTCCCCTGGAATTACTTTGACACCTCCCTGGATGTAAAGAGTACAGCCATGTAAGAATGTTTATTCTGCACAAGATGCATTTGACTTTCAGGCAGTACAAGGAATAAAATGCATCTGCATTCACCCAGTGTCTCTCAGAATAGAGCTACAGTTACTTTTAGCAAGGGAGATTCTGCCTCTATTGCTAATTGAAACATTTTAACAGTTGATAAACTTGTTAAACAAGACGAGTTGATTCTTTGTGTTAAAGTTTTTGTCTGATCATTTATAAGTTGCATCAGATTGCTTAGATTCACAGATTAAAATAGACTAATGTTCTGAGTATTGAATAATGAGGCTTGGGTTGATTTTTGTACTTGTTTTATTCTGAAAAATTATGTTTTGCACACAAGCGTGTGAAAAACAGTAAGATAGAAATAGTTTCACATAGCAGCTGAAATATAAAGAAATAGAAACACAGTTTCTATTTTATCGATTTGAATAAAGTATCAAACTTTAAAATATTTCTTTAAACTTAGTAACTGACCCAACAAAGCCCTGCAGAAAGACTAAATGATGTCAACTCAGGTATTTAAATTGACAGACCAGAAAGGATCCAGCTCTTGATTCAGTCGCCCTCAGATGTAGATTGTGTGAAATTGCATTTACTTTCTGTCTTGTGGTCTTTTTGGTTTCACAGTTGCAGCATCCTGCCAGAAACACTGTTTGTTCTGCAAGCCAGGTTTTCCTCTCCAGGACCATTTGTGGCTCCAGTCATGCTCATCAATTGTAGAAGTAAACTAGGGCTGAACGTTGAGCTGATTCAAAAGCCGTGTGTTGAACAAGCAGTAACCTTTCCCAGCCTGAGCCATTAGCTGCTGGTGGGGAGTCCCGGCTGAGCTTAGCATGACTCACGGTCTGGCTTGGTGTCTGCCAGTGGACAAACACAATGGCCTCTGTACACAATAGGCCTGCCCCTGCTCTGCTGGAATGCAAAACATGCTTTAACGGTTTCCGATACCTAAGGATTGTGTTACATGGCAAGAAAACCAAGGTGCAGTTCACAAGATATCCCCAATCACGAGTAAATGGAATATTACTGGCCTTCTGTCCTCTCCTATAATGCCTTTTTATTTTAATTGAGGCATCGTAAATTAGATTAAAGTTGTGGAGGCTTGAGTGGATGGTTTGACAAGTTTTCCTTGATGTGTGGACCAAATTTTATTTCTTTGTTTTGTCAATTAAGCAATTAGGTTTTCCATCATCCTTCCATCCATTTATCCATTATTCCCCTTTTCTGTCCATCTGTTTATCATCCATCTGCCTGTCCATTCATCCTAGGTTTGTGTGTCCATCTATATCCTAATTCTCTTCATCCATTCATCCAAAATAATACTGTCTACTGTGGGACTGGTTTCATGTGATCATTTGAAAATCAGAAATATATTATTTGGTAATTAGCTGTTCTTGAAGTAGAGCTTCTCCAAACAAGGAGCTAAACTATGCAAATTGTACCATTTGCACTGGCATTTTTTTATAGCCAAGATCCAGCTTTTGGAGAAGTCAGAGGTTGTAGTTCACCATTTTCTGTTTCTTTTAAGAGCACAGGAAACTTCTTCAAACAGGAAGTGTTAAGATGAGAGAACAGAGCTTGTGATGTCAGTGGATGGAGGCCGAGTTCCTCTGGGGATGGTGGAACAGTCATAAACATTTAGTGAGATTATTACAGCAGGACAGCCTCCACAAACATGCAGTCCCAGTTGGATTGCAGTCTTATCACTGAATGCTGGAAACTTGTGCTGCTGAGCAAGAAACGGCAATAAAACAATTTGCAGATTGTTTGAATGTTTTTTGGTGCAAGATAACTCTAGTCTGAAGATTAAAGAAGAGTCCTTTAAAGATGTCGCCTGTTTCTGTCATTTGAAAGAGAATAAAAGAAAATACACTAGTCTTTACGATAGCATTTTGCAAATATTGCAAAATGCAAATATTGTTTTTGATTTTGTGCATTTTCTGACCTCTTTTAAAAAGATAACTGACTGCCTCCCTAATGGAATGGGAGTTATGTGAATATGGTCACTATAATTCTGAATTATTAGTATTTACAGCAGGAGACACAAACATTGACCTGTTGCATGCTTTTTGTTCCGTCAAGCTCTTATTTTTTCCGTCTTTACCTTTTGCTTTCAAATGCTTTTTATTAAATGTCAGAACTGCCCTGTTTTCCTTGACTGACACTTCAGAGAACAGAGCTTTAATTCTTTGCTATAATTTCGTTTTAGTTGTAGCCAAAACCAAAACAAAAAAACTCAGTAAGGCTGTATGAATTTACATTTTAAATAAGGTTTTAAAATTGTAGACACATCCTGTATTTTTTTTAGACTTGTTTCACACAAGTATAATTGTTCTAAGTGCTCTTAGATTTGGCTGCAGGTCATGCCTGAATCAACATTCATTTGCTCTGAACTCTTTGTCTTCATCTCTTTATTTTACACCCTGCATGCCGCCCTTCCACATTCAGAGATGGGCATTTGGGCTCATTCCAAGGATGTCCATTATTGAAATCCTGAACTAATTCCCTCCACTCAGTCTCTCACTCCAGCCCCCAACCCCTCCTGCTCTTCTTGCAAATCCACCCCTCTTGTTGTGTGTCTTAACTCTGCTGTGCAAGATAAGCCTCTGCAGGAACGGTGGACTGAAAGAGCCGTTTCTGTTCAGAGCTGAGGTGAGAAAAAGACAGTCTGTTCGCCTTGCCCATGATTTTCCCAGAGTCTCATGAGAAGAATCTGTTTTCTCATGAATAACAAACACTAGAGGGACTATTTTCTTACTTTAGACCTTCTGAAAACTTCAGTTAACAACTAATTTTATGGTTAGGGTTAGACAAAAAACAAAACAAAAAATCTGTGAAATATAGCTCACCTTTCCATTTAAGCTACTTTCAAAAAAGTTTAAAAAGATTTGGTTAATTGTAAAATATTATCACAATTTTCTGCAAGATTTTCACAAGATGTTTTCACCGCGTGCTTTAGAAAACACAATTTCCAGCTGCAACTATCTTCCCATCAGCTATGTTAAGTTATCTTATAGTTGTCTTCGTAATTCTTCCTTTCTTAACTTATGTCTGACTTGTCATATTTCTTGGGCTTCCTGCTCTGTAGCTATTAGTTTGCAGGTCAGCCAAAATGATTGGAGTCATTTTTGCACGAAGCAGCTGAATTGATTTCTAGTTTGGTTAAAAATGAGAAAACCCTCGCAATAAACCTTGACTGTAAATGCACAGTGCTGTAAGCTTCAGAAAGCTTAAAAATATTTATATATTCATTTGCTTTTAAAAACAGAACAGGCTGGATGCATTTAGTGTTTCATCCAACGGCATATTTTTTTTTATCTAAGATAAAGGACCGTTGGCTAATTTATTTGCAGAATATACCGAGTATGCTTCACTCTTGATGAATTTAGTTATCCCATTGTACTGTTGATGTTTCTAAACTACCACAGAGGTTTGACCTTTTTTCATTTGATTTGCACTCAATGTTTGAAGTAACAATTTCAAGATGGTCCCCTGACGTCAAAGTTTCAAGAGGGAAGAAATTGGATGTTTCTCACTAACCTGATCCTTAAAATGCAATATTGCTTCCATACATTTAAAAAGTGGTGAGAGCCACAGTCAAACAGTTTAGTTGCGCTTCAGAAGTAAGCATTCTGTAAGAAATAACTACACTTTGTAGATGTATTTTCTTAATGTCTATGTGTGGATTGCTGATTCATTCGATGCTGACTTTGCTAACGGTAATGAATCTAGTTAAGGGACATCTTGCTACATTCATTTTCAGACTTAAACAGAGCACAGCACAAAGAGTACATTGTAGCCAATTTGCTAAATTTCTACAACGTAAATATGAAGCAACATTTTCTCCAACTATGATTAACAGAAGCTTTACTACAACAAAAATTGCAGCTAAGTATTCAGTGTTAAACTTGTGCATAGATTTTATTTTTTGGAACGGAAACACAGCTTAGGAAGCTAAAATACCTGTATGAAGTGCTACTTGACACTACTGGCTGGTGTTTGGAAAGCAGCCAATCCGGAAAAAATCTTCAGTTTCCTTGTCAATCTAACAGTTTAAGGTATCTTGCATACTGGAGGTTCCAGAGCGTTACTTGACCACAATATCTAGTTTTTCTTTTTTTTGTTTAAAAAAAGAAAAAGATGCAAAACTGGAGACTTGAAGACCAGAGCTACCCACATCTTTCTCTTATTTATATGCAAATATAGAAATGCAGTAAAATATTAGAGGACTCATAGGAAACAGAGAAGGGAAATTTCATTGTTGCTTTCGTTTGGTCGGCACTGTAGCACCGGATGCTCTTAAAAAAGGCAGAACATCAGTAGTTTGAGTCCCCACTTTTACCCCCCAAAACTAAAAAAATCAACTGAGAGTGATGGTGGAAGAGGGAATGTTTATGTCCTTCCAGGAAAAGCTGAAACTCATAGCAACCTCCTCATTTTGCCTGTTGCCCTTGCTATGATGGGAATTTTGTGACACAGTCAGTAATCCAGGACAAGCTGTACCAGAGAACAATGAGACTGAAATTTTGGAAAACATCCTCTGGTATCATCACCGTTTGCAACATTTAAACTTATGAACTTTAATAAAACAATGTAGTAACATTTTGTCATACTACATGTATATGTTTTATTCATAGATTCTATAAGACCAATAAAAATGTGTGCACAATTTTGAAGAAGTACAAGAAAAGGTTTTTTTGTTTTTTTTTTGCCTAAATGTGAAAATGTGTAGTGGCCATTTGGATTCAGTTCTCTCAGTATTTTAGTGTTTGCACATCTAAATGCTGAAATTTTAAATACTTGTTTTACCATTAAATTTGCTCCAATAAGTCAGATTTAATGGAGAGCATCTGTGAAAGACAGTCTTCAAGTTTCATTTAGGTCTGGACTTTATCTGGGCTGTTCTGGCACATAATGTCATTACTGTACTGGAAAAGAACCAGTTCAGGTTTTAAATCAAAGTGTTCTTGCATTTCACTTATTTAAATCTGACCATCTCCTGACTGATTAAAATAAAAACTCAACCAAAATATGATGGAGATTTGAAAAACTGCGGTAACTTTTCTTTCATGTCACAATTGTACACTACTTTTTTGGCCATTTGTCTTTGGTATGATATCTAAAGTTATTCTTCAAATTCTGAGTTTTGAAATGAGTTTGGACTGTGCTTGAATGTTTTTATTTTACTCTCCTTTAAGCTTCATGTCTTCAATCACTTCTGACCACCTGCCAATATAGAGAATACATCCCTATACCATGACGCACTTTCACTATTGATGATCATGAGATAAAACCCAATAAAATACATGAGGGTTGAAAAAAAACATCACAGGATTCCCTGTGTGCTCCTACAGTATGCAGACAGTAGCACCATGTTCCTTAGTGACTTTATTAGATTTATTTATAAGAAAATAAACTCTACTACTGCACAGTTGAAAATCAATCTGCATACTCCTAAAGGAAGGAGATTTATTCTTAGCTTAAACTTAATATTTCCAGCAATGCTGTTTTCCATCAGTAAACATTTACTGCTCATCTGGTCCAGTCTTGTTTTCATAAAATAAAATAAAAAAAATACCAGACTCCACTTGGTTTGATGGCTTTGCCTGCTGCGCAGTGCATTTTTCTTTAGTCTTGCCTTGTTTCTCTCCTATAAGGTTTGCAGATTATTTAGAAATGAAATACCATCAGAAGAAAGCAGCAGAGCAGCAGATTTCTGAAGATGTGAAACTTCAGAAATCTTTTCCTGAAAACCAATTTGATTTACTACTTTTTTAGCAACAGGTTAACTATTTTGGTTTGTAAGTTTATATTACAAACCAAGTTTATATTATTTGGTTTATATTTTGTTTGAAAGTGTTGTAGAAATTTTATGAAGGAATGAGAATCTGTTTCAATAATAAGAGAAAGATTAATCTTTGTCTTTAAGTTTCTTTATTCGAAGGCAAAAAGCGTTCGAAGACCCTTCTCACTGAGCGCAGTCAGAAAAAGAGCCCTGATCAACACA
>CAEGAF010011870.1:0-15038 GCA_903067075.1 Micropoecilia bifurca
CAATTAACCTGACAGTCATGTTTTTGGACTGTGGGAGGAAACCGGAGTACCTGGAGAAAACCCACCATGCACAGGGAGAACATGCAAGCTCCATGCAGGAAGACCGGAACCGGGAATCGAACCCAGAATCTTCTTGCTACAAGGCAACAGCTCCACCAACTGCGCCACTGTGCAGCACCTTGCAGAAAACTTCACTTTTCTAAAAATATTTAAATCTAAATATGCATTATTATTTATAATTTAAACACTTGCAGTAAAGCTCACAATTAAGATGGAAAAACATAAATGAAATCATGCGTGACTCATCCAGACGTGAGTAATGTGAATTACTTTCTGCCAGTCGTCAGTGAGATAAGGAGTCTTTAAAGCAACGTTGCCAGACGATTTGAGATTTTATCCTCAGATTTCCTGTCTTAGCTCACCAACCCCACCTGCCTGCTGCCCACCGATGGCAGCAACTAACCCGGGATTACAGCGGACAACACGGAGGATGACGACACTTTAATCACACAAAGGTGCCTCAAACTCTGCCAGTGCACAAAAAGTCAACCAATAAAATTCTCACTTGAAAACAAATTCAAAAAGTTGAAATGAATGGAGGAGACATTCATAACTAACAGGAGGAAAATTATTAACGATCGTGTTTGGAGAGGAACAGTTAACTTGTGCAATTGTAACATATTGCATTGACCTTTATGGAAAATGCTCGCACGTTTTTTAAGCAACTGCGTAAATATGTTTTTAAACCTGCAAAAGCAGCACATGTATTCAAATTTGTAACATTAATTAAACTAAACCGATGCAAGATTCAACAGGGAAAACATGCAGGGTAAAAGATAAAAGCCTCTAACGTCACTTCAATGTCCCTTTAAGCCCAGCAAGTCCTGCAACAGGATGGTCTGATGTTATTTGCTCTACAATTTAAGAGCAAACCCCTGACTGAGCTGCAACAGTTTAACAAGATTAACGGATGACAAGACACTGCACAGGCAGGCGCACACGCCTCTGTGCGATCTGAAAGATGCCGTCAGCCCTCGAATTAAGCCTCCCAAGGCCTAACTAGTGCACAAACACACACATATATATATATATATACACACACACACACTCGTGCTGCAGCGAGGGAGTCAGGTCAGTGCTGGACACCGCCAGGCACCAGACAGACCCCCACCATCCACTCACCATGCTGACGCTACGGATTAGTACTTAGACTCCTTGAAAGAGTGTGTGTGTGTGTGTGTGTGTGTGTGTGTGTGTGTGTGTGTGTGTGTGTGTGTGTGTGTGTGTGTGTGTGTGTGGCTTGAGAGGGCTTCTAGGTAACTGGGGGAGGGGGTCATGGGGCGCCACCTGCTTCATCTCAGACACAACAATGTGATCCAAGGAAGAACTCCTTTGTCTTTGTCCAACTCGTCATGAAACAATCCCACACTGCAAACTTTCCTGCAATGGTTTGGTCATAATTTCTTTACCCAAATCCAAGGAAAAGAGAAATGTCTTCTAACATTTCAGTCTTATCCTGTTTGGAGTAAGTCCAATGTGTGTAGGTTGTCATTACCAAAAAGGGATTTAATCCCAAACTTGAATGTCAAGCATTGTTTTCCTGTTTTTACTGAGCTGTAGAAAAGCGCCACGCCTAAACTCACTATGATGCTTTAACATAAAATCCATCTTCATTCTCATCTTTCTAGCACACACAGTGAATATCATCGCTCAAAACTGACTGTTTTATATGATAGCATGTTTATCTGTATTTATTAGGAAACAATATTTTTCATCTTAAAAAAAACTCAACATGATGCTTCTACCCCCACACTCCAAAAACACAAAACCACACCAAGTATTTCTGGTCCAGTTCTTAGTGCACATATCTTAGTACACTTGAAATGAGACAAAACCGGCTCATAGTTAACTTTTCTACAAGACATAGGAGTTTGTTTTAAGTCAATAACTGATCAGTATTTATAAAAAAGTGCCAGTTCCTTTGGCAGATTATTTCACTTCACTCAAGTTTGGTTTTATCAGACCACAGCATTTTCTCTCACAAAGTTCAAAGGCATTTTAGAGGAACCTGGACGTCTTTGGAAGAAAAATGCTTATGTCAATCCTACGGTATAGCCCAGATATATAGAGAAAAGGGGAAACTATTTTCACATCTTGGACATATTAAGTCCTTGTTGGAGCTCTTTCAGTTGAGCTCTTGGTTCATCAGATTGTATGTAATTGATGGCAGGTGTGAAGCTGAATTAAAATATCAACAAAGTAGTAGCTTAAAGGTGCTGCTTCTTGTTTTATTTTTAATACATTTACTTAAAACTTGAATAGTACAGGATGGCTGTTGAGGATGTGCTGACCACACTGGAAAGATGCCAAATATGAAGTTTGGCTTTGGTAGGAAGAAAAAGTCTTCAACAGAATGAAATGTTTAAATAAACTGAAGTAAAAATGCTTAAAGGATGTATGACCACAGCCCCAACTGTGTGGGACAGGAATATCGAGGGCAGCAGACGTTTGTGACAACTGACAGCTTTAGGTGTCACAATCTTTGGACTCAGAGTCACAGCCTAACAACAAACAATTCCTAGTAACTTTGGGTTAAAAGAGCCAAATTTAGCACCACACGTGTGTAAAATGGACCCAATTTCCAATCCGTTGCTGAGTAGAGCTAGTTTTCAGGGAGTCTTTCTGAAAACTAAAGGAAATAAAATAAAAGAGTGACCATTCAGTCATGCAAAAACCAAGCATACTAGTTGCGAGGACACACAGCCCGAGTTATTCGGAGAACGACAGTAAGGAGGAAACCCACAGATGCAGAGGATGACAGAGAAAACAAAAACTGAGAACCCACCAAACCTGTTCTGTAGGTTCTTGCAAAATACCTGACAGCTCACTTTCTACTGAGATACACGATACTCTCTCTCTCTCTCTCTCACACCTTTTCTGAGTGCCTCTATGGTGAGCGTGTCCTGTCAGCACTCTGAAGCCCCCCGGCATTGATTAGAGGAGCACATCTGGAGGTCACCAATGACAGGAGAGTGACTGTCAAACCTCGTCTGTTCTGCTCTTCTTAGTTGGGAATCTTCATCTGGCTTCTGTCTCAGTATCTCCCCCTCTAAATTTCCATCTCCAGGTTTACCTTATATGCTTTTTAAAGGCGTCAGACTTAGGTTATACAAATGACCTCATCCACCATAAGTGCCCAACATGTTGTGCAAATACAGGATGTGGATCACCTTCTCTCACATGACAACATCCTTGTGTTTACCTTGCTTTTGTCTCCTGGTGGTGGCGAACGGCGACTTTCGCAGGGAACTTGGCGCCGTCTTCCTGTAGAAGCTGTTCCTGTCCAGTGACCCCACATATACAGGCTTCTGACTCTTTTTTGAGCTGTTGTTGCCAGCGCTCGACTCGTACCCCCTTTCCTGCTCGTCGCTGTGACAGTACATGATGGGATCCTCAAAGGACTGTATTTCTCCACGTGCAAGCTTCTCATTCTGCTGCTCAACCCATTTTTCACAGTGTGTCCGGCGGTCTTTTGTAGGATACTCCTCAAAATCAGGATCCACAGACACTGAACGCAGATTTCTGATTCTGTCTCTGGCCCGATGTTGGGGACGCTCCTCTTCTCTGGACTCATACCGGTCCTCAAATTTCTGGTCGTAGTAGTCATTGTCCTCTCTTGTTTCGTATTCCCTTCGTCTGCTGTAACGTTCATCTCCTGAATCCCTGGATCTGTAGTTGCGATCCCTCTCCCTGTATTCCCAGCGCTCCTCGGGTTCAGAGTCATACTGGGCCCTTCGTTTACTTCTCTGCGCTTCCTCTCCTCTCCGGTCATAGTCATCCTGGTGTTTGTAGTCATCATCCCGGTGTTTGTAGTCATCATCCCGGTGTTTGTAGTCATGATCCCGACGTTCGTAGTCATGATCCCGACGTTCGTATCGATCCTCTGCATAGCGGTCAGAGCGACTGTTCCTGGATTTTTGCTCTTCGTAGTAACGGTCCTCCTCTCTGTGCCGGTAATGATCTTTTTCTCTGGAGCGATATCTGTCCTTGGAGTCATAATAATCCCGATGCCGGTCTTCACAGTAATCTCTGTCCCTCTGATTGTCTTTGTGGGCGTATTTGTCTTTGCGATCATAGTAGTCTTCATATTGATTGCTGTACCTTTCATCTTCTCTACGGTGTTTCCTTGTGTCATAATACTTTTCTCCCCTTTCCTCATACTGGTCTTTGTATTTCCTGTCATAACGATCCCTATCCCTGTTTCTGTCCCTGTAATTGTACTCTTCAGAGTCTCTCTGCCTCCTGTGGTCATACCGTTCAGAGTAATATTCATCTTCTCTGTCCCAATCATCGCTTCCACCCCTGTCCTCCATTTGTCCATAAGCTTCATAAGTCCTCATGTCATTGCTGTCCCTTTCTTGAGGAACGTTGTTCTGGAGGTCGTACTCCTCCTCCGGGCCTTGGTAAAAACAATGCTTTCCCTTCCATTCAGAAATCCTCAGGTCCAGGTGACCGTCTTCTGACCGAGGGTGGAAGTAAACATCGTGGCCCAGAGCCGCCTGCTGGTGGAAGGCATTGGCTTGTCCAACTTGGGTCGGCCACGGAGCTTGAACATGTCCTGGAGGCGGTGTCGGCACACCAACTGGAACCATCATCCCACCAGGCACTGGCATATGTCCAGGTGGAACCGGGCTTGCAACTAAAACTGGTCCCTGCTGCGGCCCAGGAGGAAGGACTCCATATCCAGGATAAGCAACCTGTTGCTGCTGGAGCTGCATCTGATGTAGCTGCTGCAAGTGCTGCATATGGGCCATCCGCTCCCGTTCCCTGGCCCAGCCGGCGTCCCCCAGCTCCTCTACGCTCTTCCCTCTCCTCAATGGGACGCCAGCTGCTGGGTTCCAGTCCCCTGGGCCAAACATGACCGGGTTCCCATAAACAGCTGGGCTCGTCATGGCTCTGCTCGTTCAGAAATCAGCCGACCCGGGGCCGATGAGCTCCTCTTCAGTGCGGCTTGTTTTCTCTCTCCAAAGTCCTGCATTCCATCACAAGGCGCCGTGGGAGACTCCACCTGCTGAGCATATTGCTTCTAACTCTCCCACTTGCTTTCCCGTGTCTCCTCTTCACTCGCCTCCGCAGGACTGCCCGGCCAGAGCACCTCCCAGCCCTCGGTGCAATTGAAACCTGCCCTCCCACATCTACCTCGGCGAATCAAGGAAGGAGGGAGCGAGTGTAGGGTTACTGAAGGAGGGGCCTTCTGGGTTAATGATTCAGAGCAGTCACATGGGACGAGGATTAACCCAGCAGCCCCTCCCAGCGTCTCTACTAACTCGGACCTGTGTTTCCAAGAGAAGTTTGTGTCTGGAGTGTTTCTTTAATAGATTATGGGGACGAAACACTTAGCAGCGTGAACAATTTTGCATATTTTCTTTGCTTTTCTGTTTCTGTTATCCTCAGCAGCTCATTTATCCAACCCTCGCCTTTGACTTAATCTCTGCAGTTCGACTTTGCCCCGCAAGTCAGCGCGAGACAATCATTTACAGACAAATGTATCCCTATGATTTTTATTGAAATACACATTTGGGGCTGTAATCTAACTCTGACTGGACAGAGGGAAGTAGAAAACTACCAAAATAACAATTTAAGGAGCGTGTAATATAATCAGGGAGAGGCAATTAGTGCAGAGAGGAGGTTTTTGAGAGCACACAGCCTGATTAAAACGGCAAGAAAGTAGCTGCTGGCACGTACAATGAGCTATTGTTGCAGACTGTCCCTACTTTCAGAGAGACACAATCTTTTAGTGTGAGAAAAACTCGATCCTATTCATAAGGGTAGAGTATATAATACAACCTGCCCCCTCCCTCCTTTTTAACTCTGGCTGAAAGAGGTGAAAATAGAAAGAAAACGCTGAAAAGACAGATAAATTCACACCAACGCTAATAAACATATGCATTTAGTGTCAATTAGTAATGAAACCAAACAGCCTTAAATATAATTAGGTTACTTCTAAACCAAAACGAGTCTTTAAGGTTTCATCTATCATCGAATATATATACAATGCCACTTATAAATACTAATAGGACAATTTACAGAATCTAAAAAAGCAAATATAAAATGTAACAAAAGTGAAGATGCATACACATATTCAATTTTAAAATGAAATACAGTGTGCTTCAAAACTTTGCAAATCCCTTGATCTTCTTGAACAATATGCCGCAAATATATCGTCATCGCCGTATCAGAGTGTGCAATATTCATATTGCAAAGGCCTGTTCAGAGTGCAACAATGTTTGGCTAATAGATACCAAGTGTTTTGAACTTCTTGGGTAATAATTAGCTGGAGTCTCAGCTCACATCAGATACAAACGACACCACCCAAGATGCTAAAGGTCAGAGTGATGAGAGCACAGATGAGACAGAGAGGAGAGAAGAAAAGGGGCTTATGCTGCAACTAATATCTCCATTTTTGTGCAATCCTCGAGAAAGAAAACCTTGAGTTTGACATGTGTGTCAAACTCGAGGCCCATGGGCCAATTCTGGCCACCACAACTTTTTGTGTGGCCCCAAGGTTCCAGGTGCCAAATTACATCAACCAGTCCTTCCAATGTTTTCCCACATTTTTCTCACTGATGCAAAACTCCAAATTTTCCACAAAAAAGGTAAAAAAACATAAAAAACATTGGGTTTACTGACCACTGACTCCCTCCTGTAGGTGGCAGTATTTTGAACTTTTGCAGCTCTTAGTTCACCTGTGACGATTAACATCATACATAAACGTAAATATTGCAAAACTCCTTTAAAATTTTTCTAAACTAGCCAGCTCCACAAAACTTATTGCAAAAAAGGAATCATAGAGGGACTGAACAAAGTGAAAAGACGTTTAATTTTAATATCTTAACAGTTTGTTAATGGGTTTTATCGATACATTCTGGCCCTTTAAGAACATTCATGACCTTGATTTGGCCCAAAAGGAAAATGAGTTTGACACCTCTGCCCTGCAGTGAAATTATTGATCAATAAGGCATCTTACAAATGATTTTTGTTTGTAGCGACAAATAAAAAACCATTTCACAATTGTACAATACTAACCCATAAAATGCATTAAGCTTTGTCGTGGCATAAAACTAGATACAGACAACTGGAAAGCACATTGTTCTCCTTTTAAATGAACCTGCCTAACTATCAGTGTTCAGCATCTCAGCTTTCAGCAGCACAACGCGACCGAAACTCTGTGCTTGTGTTCACCTTTCAGCCGTAGGAATGTCAAACACAACATTCCTTTCATGTGGCTGTGTTTGCTTATACACCTGAGGTTTTTCAGGAGCTGGTCAACACGCATCTGTGGAAAAAAAACAAAAAACTCTGTGGCGTGGATAAGGTCAAACACCTGACTGTTGAAAAGCTGCAAAAGTGGAAAACTCATGATACAAACCTGAAAATGAAACAGAGTTGTAAGCTTGGGAAGATGATTTGTTAACTGTATTACAGTACTGCATACTTTATTTTATTTTACTGTATGTTTTACTGGATAACAGAGTTTCAGAGGCGGTGAGAAAGAGAAAGCAACCTGTGGTAAAGCGCAAATGCCAAAAAAACAAAGCACTGAAACTATAATACAGTCAAAAAGAAGTGAAGAGCAACAATACATGGATGATCCACTTACAGGGACAAACTTTCTGCTAATTTAAAATTAAAAAAATCCTAATTCATTCAGTAAGAACATTACACCTACAAGTCACATTGATAACTTTTTTTTTTTTGGTTTTTGGTTTGGATGGCTTGAGTGAGGACAAAAAGACTTGAAGTTGGTTGTTTTCAGTATCAGTGAGAAACTATTTGCATGGAGATATGCCAGTCATTCACTCAGGTTGCTCTATAAACACTTCATTAGAATAATGCTGCGTTCACACCTAACGCGTTTTGAGCGTCAGGCGTGTCTGGTTTAAACTCAAAGTCTACATGGAAGCGCACTGCAGGCCACTGTGGCGCGTTTCGAGCGTCCAGCCCGGCGCCGTCCATCGTGTCTGACGGACAACAACGGCTGGAGCGATTTTGACGGGTCTGACGCGCCTTGATCTGAGTCCACACAGGCTTTGAATGTAAACCGGACGAGTACAGCGCCAGGTGTAGAACAAAATGTCAAGCATCTGCATTCAAAGTGTGCAAGCATCAAACTTGAAGCGACTGACACCTTTTTTTCCCCTAAATTTATTCATGCTTTAACATGAGGTACAAGGTAAAGGCAGCATAACGGTTGTAATTGTCTGACACATATTTACACGCATAACACGTTTGGTGTGAACGCACCATCAGAGTGCAGCAAAGATTGACTGCTTTATCCTTTTGAGATTTCAAATTCAGTCTCTGCTAGATGTGGAAACGTTAGCAGCCTTGTGAAAACATCAAAGTTAAGATGGTGGATTGTCTCTAGAAAAACCAGAAAAAATCTTTAAAATTCTGTTAATTATTCTTCATAAATACAAACCAGCTAAATTTTGTTTTGAAGGCCGAAACCTGAGTTCTCAGCACCGTCTTTGTTACAAAGTGTTACCTAATCTAAACTTATATTTTGAAATATGACTGGAAGTAGTTCTGAGTTGTTTCCCGGTTGTGAGGATAAAATTTGGGTGTTAAATTTATAGTTCCTTTTGGAAGTAGTGATGCAAATTATTCGTCTCCATGGACTCGATGAAATATCACACTCTGCTATGTCACAGACTCGTAATTTGACTTTTTGTGTAACCGACCACTCATTTCAAATGAAGCAAATTCCACTTTTATTTTGACCGTTTCTCACTGTTGACACTTAGAAAGAAGTCAAAACAGCTTAACAGTCGGTCCCTCCCCTTGTGCCTGTTCTCCTTCTCACTCAGTGGCGTAGCCATCATTCTCGTTAACCAACTGGTCAATTGATTTGATTCGTTTGTGAACATTCAACTCTAGACATCACAATCTTACAGAAGTGCTGAAAAAGCCTCCAACGTTTAAATTTTTTATGTGGTAGTGTTATGTGTACTTGGTAGGGGAAAGTTTGTAAGCATAATGTGACTTTTTATCCGCTAACGACTCTAGCCGTTGACTAAAACGCAGGACATATATTATTTTAAGACACAGTTTGACTATTCAAGCATTTGTTTTCTTTGTCAAAAAAACTGTAGAATTAAGATTCACATAGACCAGTCAAACCTAGACTGAATTATTTAGCACCAATTAGAGATTCCTTAAAACAGTTTGAAACCTGTTAAATCTTTATTTATTGAAACAAAAAGATTTATTGTTTTCCAGAAAATTGGCTGATTATCTAATATCTCATTCTTGTGAACCCAACGTTGTGTTATCTTCTCATCCTATCAGTTGGATGCAAAACTTTGACTGCCGCGCCTCCGTCCCCATATTTATGGTTGTAAACAATTCAAATGAAAACTCCTGACAGTTTGACCTACAAACTAAATATCACCAATAACACAACTATTTTGTCTGGTAGATGTTTCGATTTCATTCAAATATAGTTTGGTAAACTGAGTAAAGTGATGGCAAATGTTAAAAATGAATTTAATATTTCCCTGCTCTTTGTGAACAAAGTTGTTATATTTCAAACTTAACCAATCAAACTCAAAGTGTGGAACCGCTTTCAGTCCGTTTGAGGACTTTGAACTGCAGGTTGCTCTGCAGGCAGGACCCAGCGTTTTAGTTACTTTCTGCTCTATAACAATAAGCTTCCATTGTGTCTCAGACGTCAGAAACACACCCAGCCGAGGCACAGAAAAACACTCCCACTGAAAGTGAATTTGTGCCGAGGTATTTTGGACGCAGTGTAACAAGTTTCCCCAACAAAGATCCAGTGAGGATTATTGATGCGTACACGTCTGTGATCACGAAAAATAAAATAAAGCAAAGTCTGTCATCTCTGCCACACTGCAGATCCTAAGCTTTTGTGCCATACTTTTATAATCAACATTTCAAACACTTCACAAATCGCAGATCCCGACAAAATCTTTACCACATCAAGCAGGAAATGTAAAAGAAGACAGGAGACTTTATGTGTGTAAAAAAGGGTGTATAGATTTCTGTAGAGACATAAATGATTGGAATCTGTGGTATGTGGATGACTGATCCTTAAAGGCACCTGTGGCTACGTGACCAGCTCCTGCCGTAAGGTAAACATTTTTTCTTAATCCCAGCATTGGTGAGCAAGCCTGGGAAAACAGAAATACTGTTTTCTAATCCAAGTTGTTTCCTTGCTACTACAGAAAATAAAGTAAAACTTTGTTGTTGGGATGTAAATAACACACAAAAGAAGCTGAGATTCAACATTTTATGCGTGAAAACCAAAACAATTCAGTTTAGACCAGAGATCTGCAACCTTTCCTGTCCAAAGAATGATTTTGTCCAGGCAAATAAAACTATTAGAGATGCAAATGTTGCATTGCCTTTTGAAAAATGACAACTTACCATTTCTGCAAAATATCTAACACCATGGGGAATCTGTTGTCATTTTTAGACCATCACCATTTTAATTCTATTTTTAGGTTTTAAAAGAAACATAAAACATTAAAATGTGTTGATATTTATGGAAAATTATGTTTTAAAAAATAATAATTTGACAAGAAAACTTGATTTTAAAAAACTGCTGTTGATTTTAGTGCCACTCTGTTGTGGAAATTTAATCCAATTATTCCACAAAACAAATTTAGAGACTCCTACAACCTGCATTTGGTCACTGAGAGACACACAGTTTTCCTTCAAAACTAAAGGTGTATTTTCCCTTCCCCCTAATAATCGTGCATTGTAAACAACAGACGGTCTGGGGGGATTTTTAGGAAACAAATAGCATTTTTGTAACTGTGTTTGTATCAGAGAGATTTGGGAAAACGGCTCAAAGAGGAAACCTGGTTTCATTTTCAGATTCTTTCTATATTAAGTTTTTACTTCAGTATCCGTGACCTGCAGGCAGCAGTGAGGAAAAACCATGGAGAAAATCACTTTTCATTTTCAGCCAAACATTTATTCTGCTGCTTAAACGACCAACGGAGTAAATCCCATTCTGTCAAATGAAAACCAGAGATAAATTACACATGCAGAGTGTGATTTTGGACACATTTTGGGCGGATTGTTAAAATTTGGCAGCTTTTCACATCAGTTCAGAGAAAAGTTCTTTCTAAGTCATTTTCATTGTGTAGAAGAGAAGAATAAAACTAAGAATAAAGAATAAAATAAAGCGCTGTGTTATCACACCTGTCAACTAATTTAGTTTAAAATCTGTTGGACGTGACATGATCGCTGATAGGTTATTGGTTAATCAAGTGTCACGTTGTAAACCTGAATGAAGTTGCCCCCTCTCCTTCTTTAAATCAAACAAAATTGGTGTCAAACGTTTGTGCAGCAAAAGTTTTCGTTTGTGCCGCTATAATTTTAAAGATGTAAAGAAATGTTCCTAGAGGTCATCAAAGGTCGACCAGCCTCCCCACCTTCCTCAAATCAGCCAAATTAGTGTCAACTCGTCTATGTTTGTGTTGGTTTGTGCAGCAAAAAAAATGTGGTTTGTGCTGCTTTGGATTAGAAGATATTAATCAATGTTTAAAGCTCATTCTGATTTTGGTTGGCCTTTTATCCTTTAAGCTTTCATTGTTATCTTCAAGATCAAAGCAGCACAAACGTTTGACACCAATTTTGTCTGATTTGAAGAATGTGGGAAGGGGCGGCAACTTCACTCTGTAGTAGTACTGCAAAACAAAAATCCCATGGAAACATAATTTAAAATTGCACAAAAAACTCAAGTCTCGTTGTGTTCAAAGAGTCAAATCCTTTGCAATCGCAATGGGATTTGGTTCTGGCCACAAAATAATAAAGTTCAACCAAAATTGAACGTATGGGACGCTAGAGATCACATCTGGTGCTATCAAGATGAATTTCATTAGGAGTTCAGATTTGGGCTGGGCAGGTTTTCTGTTGCTTTGTGCTGGGAACTGTCAGCCAGATCTGGCAACCCTGAGTTCACCGTTCTGCTTGCTAATCAATAGTTCTCTGTAACAGAAGCATGTGTGATTTACTTTAGGTGCGTAAACAGGTCCTGAAGTTTCTGTGACTCTTAAACCAACGTTCGGCCTTACCTTGTAGATGCTGCTGCTCCAGGGCCAGGGTCTCCAGCGTGTAGTTACAGAACTCCAGATTCTCCAAGGTCTGCATGCGCGCCGTCTCCTCTTCCTCCTCCTCCAACATCGCCCTGAGCTCCTCCGCAGTCCGAGCATATTCCTCCATCGCCTGCTCCACTTCCTGGAGCCGCAGCAGCACTTGGTACCGTTCCTCCTCCTCCTCCTCCCTCTCAGTTTCTGCCTCCGTCTCCCTGTTCAGGTCTGGATCTACGTCCTGCAGGGTTTCGTGTTCATGGGTGGCCATCGGGTCGCCTAACTCAGTGTGAACCTCAACTGCGTCGTTGGTGGTGGTGGTTTTGTCAAGGTTGCAGAAGCTGGGGCTGTTTGTTTTCTCCGTGCCGGCTGGCGAAGAGGCGTTTTGTCTTGGTGAGCGAGCGGGGGGCCGCGGAGCAGGACGAGTCGGTCTGTACGCGGCGGGGGGCGGCGGCCGCTGGACTCGAGGGCGAGGGGGCGGTGGGCGAAGGGTTCTGCGTCTCTCCAGCGAGGAGTTGTTGGAGTGCGAAAGGTTGGAGACGGGGGAATGCGAGGAGCCTCGGATGATGTCGTTTTCGCTGCTGTAGCCCAGGATGGAAAAGTGCCGGGAAACGTGGGATTTCTGGTTCAGGTCAGCTGAGGGCGAAGTGTCCCTAAAAGCAGCGGAGCTCACATTGGTGTCGCTGTAAGAAGAGGTCAAGCTTTTCTCAAACTCAAAAAGCTGCTGGGACAGCTTGGCTTCTAGGTCACTGGCTGATGTTGCCAGAGCTTCCAAGGTGATGGATGTTGGAAGTGTTTTATTTTGGTAATGAGACACCGCACTAGGCGTCATGTCAGCATCACTCATACTGGCATGGCGAGTGAGTCTTTGTTGTTTTTTACCTTCTATGATGGTATTTAATGTGTGGGAAAGACTGGGGGATCTATTATTGGTGGTGGAAATTTCTGCTGGAGGTCTTTGGAGATGCGTCTTGTCTTTTGACCAACCAGGCGCACAGTTATAAAGGCTCTGAGTTCGTTTAGGTTGTAGAGGTCGACGGTTTTTGTTGGTATAGTTGGGTTGGTTTCCATTGGACTTGGAGGTAACCTGAAGCCCAGAGCGGTGTGGAGGTAGGCTCAGCTGAGGAGGTAGTCTGGGCCTCGCTGGAGGAGTAGATCTGGGTCTCTCAGGTGGCCTGTTAGGTGGGAGGGCAGGTCTATGCGGCTCAGGTCTTCTGTTCATTTCATTCTGCTCTACGGTTCCAGCTTGAGCCGTCGCTCTGCTATGGTCATGGATTAAGCTTTGTTCTTGGGTCTTCTCAAAGTAGTCCAAGTCCCAGACGGTGTGGTCCTCGTACACCCTCGATTCAGATACATGTTCAGACCCATTGGGACTTGTGTGGTTGGCATTTTCGTCATTGTCTTTCTCTTCTTCAGCATGTTTCTCCTCTGCAGTTTTCGGCTCATTTCCTTCCATTTTGACGAAACGATGAGGAAAGATTCCCCGCTGCCCTCGCAGTTCCCCCTCCAGCCAACCGTCTTCCAAAGTGCTCACAATGCGAATGCGATCTCCAACATTGAAGTCCAACTCGCCGGACTCTATGGCCCGAAACTCATACAGCGCAACTCCATAGAGACCGTCCTCCTCTTCCTCCTGCTCATGCTCTTCCTCTATGGTAGCTTCCTGCTGTTGTTCTTCTTCTTGATCTAGAAAAACCTCCCCTTCTTCCATGACTTCCTCTTCAGTCCCCACTCCAGCATCGTAAATATCCTTGTAGATTAACTCCTGACTGTCTTCATTTAAATACTGGCCGTCATCCGGGACTTGAGGAGACCGCAGAGGACCCAGGAGCTCAACAAAGCCCTCTGGGAATATGCCCCTTTGGCCCTCTAGCTCCCCCTGAAACCAGCCAGGCTCAGGAAGTCCTGTGATGATGATCAAGTCGCCTTCGCGGAAGTCCAGCTCTTCCTTGAGCTGTGCATGGAGGCTCATAAGAGCCCGGGCCTGGCCCAGAGCGTAGGGTGGGAGCTCCAGAGCCTGCGCCTGAGCTGAGCGCTCAGACAGCTGCCTCGATCGACCCGAGAGGTTCAGCTCCTTCACACATGACACGGGGAAGAGCCCACGGAGACCCCACGCATTACTGCCGCGTTGCCAGGAATCCCTGAGGTTCCCGGAGCCTCCCGTCTCTCCCACTACCACATCACCTAGAGAAACACAGAGAGGACAGGGAACTCAGTGGATATCAATGCAAATGAGTTAATAAATAAATCAAGAAACGTCTCCCACGATGAAGTGCCTTTGTATACCATGGTGTTTTTCACACTTAGTCACAACAACAAACTTTGGCTGCATTCACACTGCAGCCTGAAGTGACTCAAATACAATCTATTTGCCTTTATACAACCTGCATCTGATCTTTTAAGGACAATCTGAACAACACAAATCAGACTTTTACAAATACTAGGATATCCAATACATATCTGATCTTTGTGGCCAGAATCTGTACAACAAGGTTGCATTCATCTGACCTGAACATCAACGATGCTCTGCAAACGTCACTGTCTGTGTTCTGATATGAGCCAGCAGGAATAAAAACGGCAATCATGGTGACTATAAAGTGGATTAATTTGTTAATGTGATGGTTCCTGTCGAACAACAACTTTAAATTTGCAAAATATGCTCCACCATTAGCATCCATACTTACTTCTGCAAACACTGAGCACCCTCGCTACATGAGACATAGGGGCGCAGCACCAGAGGGGGGCGCCAAAACCCGTCAGGAGGGGGCAGCAATGTTTTCCCATACACTTCAGCGCGCCTTACGCTCCTTCACTTTCCACACATAATGAGGTAAATGTAGCGAGTTTTACCGTTCACGTATCGTCGCCTCGGGGGGGGGGGGAAGAGCCTATGTTTTCTATGCTGCTTCACCCTGA
>CAEGAF010011890.1:0-22206 GCA_903067075.1 Micropoecilia bifurca
CATGCATTAGTAAAGTAAATAAAGTGAACCAAGTTCCTGCTCTGAATAGTTTGATACCTTTTTAACCTGAACATCTGAAGGAATCACTCTAAGCCTGATGGCCTGATCACTCTCCCAGAGAATCAAGCAATGAGTGAGCAAGGTGACAGTAGAATGTTACGATACTTGCAGATGAATATAGATTTTTTTCTAGGAAAGAAAATATCTATATATATCGTGACATCGATATTATTATACAGCCCTATTGCATATCCCAAAAAATTAGCTTAATTTGTAACTTAGCGACACTCGTTGCCTCAGAATTAATGTCATTGCTCTCCGTCCGGCCGTGGAGCTATGCAGCATGACCATTAGAGTGTGACAACATGGATTATTTCCCATCATACCCTGAGGGCTACAGGCTGCCAGGGTGGGCTGATGGGGGACAGCGGCAGGAGAAGACAGAACAAATGCAATTTGAGTCTGAAGAAGTTTCCCTCCCCCCTCCCTGAAAATCCCAATTACGTCTGCTGGGAGGACGAGGTGATGAGGGTCATTTTGTTCTTCCTAATGGAGCTGAAGATCGGCAGCGTGTGATAATGGGGTCTCTTTTTATTCTCTTAGCTTTCATTCACTGCCCACATCACTGTCACACTTCTAACGCTCGCCTCCCCTCCCATGCTCCACACCCACTGCAGGAAAAGGATGATTGAGAGCCCCCCAAAAAGAAGAGCGTGATTAAAAAGTCAGTGCCTGCAGATTGATTTCGAGTAAAAAGTTCTTCTTATTCTGAAAACCCAGCAGTGAGGAATTGAAAAGTGGGGAAACAAGTGAGGGAGGGATGGCCGAACCTCTGACCAAGAGATGTGTGCGTGTGTTTGATTATCATAACCCGCATAAGTACAATCTCACAGAAGACGTAACCGTCAGACAAGTGATTGGTCCTTGCAGAAGAACTGCTTAACAGGCACAATGTAGCCAGGAGTGTTCAGCAGTAAAACAGCAACCTGCTCGATGACAACAGCAGGAAATGAAAAGACGAGGAATGAGGGGAGACGAGTAAACAGACGAAACAAGCCTGGAAGAAACTCATTATTCTTGTTCACAGGTTTCATACTTCAGCTTTCACTCATGAGTTTGCAGTAGTGTAACGATGGTGCATAAAATCCCTCCTGACACAAAACATGTGCTGTTTTAATCATTTGCAAAATGACCAGAATTGAAACGCGGAGTAGAGCCATACATGCAGTTTGTTGCCGAGCGTTTCTCCCATGAGTCTGTCCTCCAGACGTTAACGTGTCAGTGGGTTTGTTCATTGTGTGCTGCCTAATTGTGCTTCTATAATGGCTTCGTGATGCTGGAGGCTTGAGCCTTAATTAATCACCTCTCCTCCAATGTTTGTATTACACTCCAAGTCCCACACACACTCAAACTGTCACAGATATTATGAGAAAGAAATGCAGCAGTGTCGATCTGCAAAACAACTTAGTTTTCATCTTCTGAATATGTTGATGATGTTTTTGATTATAAATACAAATGATGTTCAAATGTTTTCTTCTCGTCCATTAAAGCACATATTAAGCACTTCATTTTAGATCAGAGCAGGTTTTTTTCAGCAGCTGTGGAGACAATTGAATGTGTTTTCTGCACTCAAAATCATAAATATTAGTTGTTTTTTTCCCTGTTTGGTGTCAACTAAAAATGCCAAAGCTCTAAAACCTGAAGTTGTGTTTGGAGTTGAGTTGCAACTGTGCTAAACTTTCTTCAGGTTTGATTTAAACTGCAGCCTGAAAAATATTCCGCCTCCTGCAGCTTCTCAGCAACCAGCACAACCAAACCACACAGAGTAAAATAATCTAGATTTTTGAGAAGTTAATAATCCACGGAAGAGGTTTAGGGACACTGGAAAAAAGAAAAAAAAATCTGATTTTAATCTCAGAATTCTGAGATTAAAGTCAGAACTGTTTTTGTCCCCCAGTGGTCCTAATCCTCTTCCGTAATAATCACATTTTAGATAGTCAGTTGATTTTTTAATGAATATGAAAACATAAAACAAGGTGGCAGGAGATGTAATATTAGTAATTAAATCATAACTATTGAAATCATTAATAAACAAATATATATAGTTGGTAATGTTTGTGACTCAGAGGTGTTGAAAAATGGTATTGATTGCAAGTTATTGATCTTACCTGTACCATCTGTCCTCAGTTTGACCTACAGTAAAAAAGCTTGAGAGAATATGATGATCACCAAACACTGGAGAACCAGTAACTTCAAAACTCCTGCATAGCTGTTGTCGTCCTATCAGAGACCAGATAAAGGCACAGGATGGTGCTGAATGAAACATGCATCATGTATGCAAGTCTTAAATGCCTTTCGCATTGTTTTTATGTCTTTTGTGTGCTGCTGCAGTTAATAGAGTTCAAAGGGATTGACTTTTTTTTTTGCAGGTGCAGGAGGACATTGTGCTAAGTTTGCACTAAAGCTCTCTCTGGACTTTAGATAGACGTCCAATCTTCCAATATCTCCTGACACCGGCAGGGTCAAGTGATTATCCAAGCCGGTGAGCACTGGTGCCGAAGGTCATGGGTCGGGTTGCAACTGTGAGACGGGTATTGATTAGTCCTGGGATACTCAGGCTGATTGAGGAGCGCAGTAACTGGCTGTTCTCTACAAGGCTTGTTCTTCTCCAGGACTCACCTTTTAGGGTTTTTAAGATCAAATATTTACACTTCCCCTCATATTATTCTGTCAAATATTCTAGTCATAAATAATGCATAAGAATAAAATTAAATATACACTACCTGCTTCTCCTGAGGTTTGGTGTTTTCTGTGTTTTTTCTGACAGCCACACAGCTCTCTTATACGGACGAGGCCAAATAAACTTACACTGCAGAAGAAAATGCTAAATGTCTGGAGTTCAGATCAGATCAGGAGCTCATCTGCATACAGAAAACCTCAGACACAAATAAGTGTTTACAATTCTGTATTTAAATTTGCTCAGTGACAGAGAGCAGTGGAGGGCAATGATGAAGACAATGATCTCCTGACACAGTCACACACATTCTGGCTGTAGGGTTTAGCTCTGAATCCTTCAGGGGAAAGAGGAGGCGATGTTGCTGTGGTGATTGTGATGGAGAGCTTGTTGTTTTTGATTGACGGCTTCTGTGTTTATTCGTCCCCAGGTGCTTGCATGCATGCATGTGTGTGTGTTTCAGTGTTGTAACTCAGTGAGGCACATTTCCCTTTTAGACACCACAAGTGTCCTTATTAGCATACATTCATAAGCGGTGCATCCCGGCAGAATGAAATGTAGATTAAAAATGAGTCACAACTGGCAAATAATGAGAAATTAATTTACGCTTGTTTTTATTTTACAACAATCTGACTGAGGGATTTTTTTTGTCACTTAGAGCCTATTCAAAACTTTTATTTGAGGGGTTTTGAGGCGGATTTGAGTGCTTGGACAGTGTGAAGAAGTCAGCAGGCCTGGCCCCTAATGAGCCTCTTCAAACCCTCCCTGTCCTGTTATTAAGTATTCATGATGCTGATATTTTTAACCACAGACATCAGTGTCGGGGTCGTTATAGTGAGGCTCCAAAAACATGTCACACTGCAGCTGGATTTCCAAAAGATGGTGAAAACTGTTCCACCTTAAGTCTGTTGGTTTAAACTGGCTGAGGGGGCGAAGGAGCCATTTTGAGAAGATTTACAGCTCAGGACTCAAACAGTGGCTTATTTGAGCTCCATGCATCATAATGAGGGGCAATAGTATTTTGGCTTTTCTTTAGTTAATTCCACAACATGTTCACTTAAAAGAAAATCTGTTTTTTAATTCTGTTAAACATATTGTTCAGCATGAGATTTTTTTGTTTTAAATTTATTTGTGAGATTGAAGAATTTCAAGGTAGTCTTCCTTTATTATTTAATCTGTTTTTGTGCATCACTAAAGCTGGGAGGAAAACATCCTGGCAGCGTGATTCTGCCACCACTATGCTTGGTAGTTGACTTAGTGCTTCACTGAACTGTGGCCACTTTATTGGTCTCATCTCACTTTAGAAACAAAAAATTATTCGTCTTCTTCATAGCAACTTATTTCAAATTGATCTATGGCAATTTGAAACCTAAAACCTGCCATCTGTGGGGATAACTCCTAAACATCCAGCTTCCTTTTGTTTGAGTGTAACAGTTTAATCAGAAGGCTGAAAGCAGGGCACACTTTTAGATTGTTCCCTTCTCTTTAGTGTGAGATTATGCTACTGTCATAACCTGGTACCCAATAAGATTTAATATAATAAGCATGCAATCCATATTTGATAGTGTTGCTTTGAATGTGATTGCTGGTTTTGGAAAGTTTGAAAATCCCTTTGCGATGTTAATAAAATTCCAGTTAGAGGTATTTCTTCCTTTGTTTCTGTACACAAACATACTCAGTAGTCAGTTGAGTTATAAAAATGTAATTAAAATGTATATGTATATATATAAAACTAGATTAAGGCTATGTAATATAACTACATAACTACAATAACTACATGAAGGCTGTTCACATGCCAGTTTTGTGCATTAAATCAGACACTGAGCATCTTTGTTAATTAGGAAGTGTAGAAAACAGTATGTCATCTTTCTACTTGCACATAATTCTTGTTTTCCTTCTGCCATTATGCTTTGGTGTGTTCTTCCTTGTATTGAAGCTGTTTCATTGGTGTTATTTGGTAAAAATCAAAAACGCAGCATGAGAACTGGATGAGCAACCAAACACACTCGCCTCTGTTTGCAGCCAGATCACAGGATGACTGTAGGAAGCAGTTTAGGCTCGGTGTAAAGTGAGTGGGTGCTCAAAGCTGTGGATTGATAATGGTAGTGGGGGTTCTGGGTTGCTCTGTTTGTCAGGACTGGCATGGCAGAGGAAACTCTCTCTATCATTGATTTTTTTCATTTTTTTGTGCTGTAGTAAAATGAAAGCCGAGGTCCTGATGATACTTGAGACAGGCTGACCCCAGATGTGCAGCTGGTCACTGTATCTCTGTTTCTAACTGCTGTAGTCACACTATGCTGAAAGAAGAAACAAAGGAGAAACAAAGGTTTTTGTTGGAAGCTAGGACTTTGTGCCGTTGTTTGGATAGTTTGTTAATTTAATACCTCAGTAATCAAGCAAACGGTAGCGCTTCAAAGTTTTCACAAAGCTAAATATTGAAATCAGATCAAAAGGTGCACACAGTTCAAGATGGTGTGTTCTTATGTAACCAGGTTATTTCATTATTCTTTCCATTTCTACATCAAAAAGATTTTTTCCCTCTTGAATTGTGCATGATGTAGGTAACCTCTGTAAGCTTAATTTCACTTTTCCAACCTGACTTTCTTCAAAACTGAAAAAAATACGGCTATACATAGAAAGGTTTTACATATTGTTTCTTTGACTTTTATTTTACTTCCTCTAAAGTTGAGTATTTATGTGTAATTTCTGTAGCACTTTAGCATATAAAACTAAAGATTGTAAGATTTGTTTGTGCCAATAAATCTGATTGTGATCCCAGCAAGAGGAAAACGATTTTGAAAGTTTTGAATACGTCAATACATTTGTAACAACTTTTTAAATAATCTATTTCATTATTTCCCTGTTGGATCTTTCTGACAGAGTGGCAGTTTTGTAATCCATTTTTTATGTATTTCAGCTCATCATATATACTTACCTTGGTTTCAGCTAAAACATCAGGAATCGGACATGGCAGAGAATATCAAACAGTATTTATTTTCATTTTAATATAATTTATACTTGATTAAAACTAAGGTTGTCTACTGAGTATAGCGGTGCATAAATGAAACAATAGATTTATTGTAGACATGCACAACTCTTCTCAGAATGATCCAGTAAATACGCGTCTTTAGTCTATTCCCACAAAAATCACAGTATTTCCAGTAGTAGTTTGTTCTCAAAGCAAGAAAAACCCACAAGTTGCCTGCAAGTCCTTCTTGCCCCGTTATAATTGCTTTCGTTGTTTCTTGTATGCAGCACCTTCTCATGTTTGGTAGTTCTTGTCCAGGTTTCAGCGGTCAGCGTTCATTTTTCGTAGCTTTGCTGGCAGGTTGTCCTCCAGCCTCCCTCCGGCTGACAGAAGGGGGCTGTGCATGGGCCCCGGAGTGGGTGACAGCGTGGTGGGTGGGCTGCGCTGGTACAGGTCTCCTGTCGACTGCGTCATGGGCTCAAAGCCCACCTTGAGCGACTTGAGCTGCAGCCGATTTTGCGCTCCGGGGCTGGGAGAGGAGCTGAGCCTCTGCAGCTTCATGGGGAGGTCCCCTGTGCTGCACGCCTTCTCCGCATGCTGGGAGCTGAGCAAAAGCACCTTCCTCTGCAGGTCCTCCTTCCCCGACGAGCTCATCCTCTGCAGCTTGCTCGGCAGCCGGCCGCCCGCCCCTCCCTGACGGCCCCTCTCCTCTGAAGTGTTGATGCAATCCACGGAAAACACCCGGTCGCGCCGGGCGCCGTGGCTCTCAGTCAGTGCGGGGGTGGGAGTGGACAGAGGTGAAGGCAATGAGTTTTTCTCCTCCTGCTCTTTGACACTGTATGGTGGCGTTGGCACCTCAAACGTGCTGTGGAACTGAGAGTAGTCCACTCTGAAGAAGCCTTCCTCCAGAGACATGACGGGCAGGAAGCGGTGGCCCCATAAAACCTCGTCCTCAGTGTATGACGTCCGCGCTTGGCAGGTCATACCTGCAAAACAGTGATGGATGAGTAATTATCTCACTGACTTTCAATTAATGAGGTCCAAATTAAGCATGCCTGTATGGAGGGATGCACTTATTACTCAAAAACAAATTAATCACATGAAAAGCAATGCTAAACTGCTTTTAATGGATGCCTCAGTTTAGGAAAGCAAAAAACCTAATATATTCATGTCTTTCTAGTCACAAAGCATGCCTAATGTACTGTAGTGAAATAACAAGGGTGACATTGAAGAAGCAAAGACACCTGGAATTGAATAAGTGAAATCCTTCCAGGGTGCAGATGGTAGAATATTGTTGTGAGTTTGTCTAATTTTCTGCTGCCGGCGTAAATTAGGATTGTGATTAGTGTGCATTGTTAGATATAACAACCAGTAAAAACACAGCAAAAACACAAAATCTTACCAAGTAGTTTTGTCTAGTTTCTAGTGCAAATGAATGAGTACCCTTGACACAAGACTAAACTAGCTAACAAATAACTTTTTATGATATTGATGAAAAATTACTAGTTCCACTGTGAGATTATTTCATCTATGGGAAAAATGTCTTGTTAAAAGTGGAATAATCTTTCAGAGGAACCTAGGACTTAAATCAAGCCCTGATATCCTGCTGAAAAGTTAGTTTTGTCTTGTCTATCAAACATATGAAGATATTTGCTCTAGAAACTGGAAGTGAAGTTGAATAACTTCAGTCAGCAGCCACTCACATACACACATCAGAGGTTTTTGATGTGAGCTGCTCCCTCATGTGGTCTTAAACTCTGTATTTTCTTTGACGGTAAAGGTATGGCAGAAGATTTACAGTTTAGTTTTGACAGCAACCACACTGAGGTTGCTGTGTTGTGGTTAAAAGAGAGGAAAGCTAAATTGAGATGGTTGTATTTGACTCCACACTGGGGAAAGTGAAATGAGCTTCCGATTAAAAAAAAAATGGTTTAACCAAAGAAATAGAAGAAGAAATCTGACCTACATGGAAGAGTTTGAAAAACCATAAAGCCATTGTTGGTAGCCTGGTCAGAGGAGACTGAAACGGAGCTTCCTGGCAGACATTCAAGTGGCATTTTAAGGTGGAAACTAAAACAGTTTATCGCTCTGAACCTACCATAAAAATGCTTTCTGAAGCAGCAGAGGTTAGATGTAAGTCAAGTCTACAACCATCTGCTTGAGGCTGGAAAGGACTTGAAACTGAGGCGGAGTCTCGACTCCTCCCAGCAGGACAGAGACCCTCAGCATTCAGCCAGAACTACAGTGGGCTAGTTCAGATCAAAACATGCTGATGTGTTTAACTGGCCCAGTCAAAGTCCAGATCTAAAAGCAATAATTTCAGTCTGTACATCTGCAAAGCTGTTAGAGAAATAGCAAATACCGCTTGCAGCCTTAATTGTAGCAGATGATGTTATAAGATTTTTATTTGTATCAGTTTTTTTCATGTTTGCCCTACTTTTTGCTGCTCTGTCACATAAAGTCCCTAAAAGATGAAAGACATTTTAGTTTGATGTTTTAATGTGACAAAATCTGAAAAGAACTTCAAGTGGCAAGAATATGTTTGCAAGTAACTCTTCATCTGCCAGCTGGCATTCTTTATTGAAGCAGCAAGAAGCACAGAATAAGATATAATGACCTGCAGAAGTTTTAAACCCGTCTTAGTCAATTTAGACTGGTTTGTGAACGAGCCAAGCTTCCTTGTAATCTTCATCAATACTGTTTTTCGTAAGGATTTCATTAAACCTTTCCCTGTCTGTTCATTTTCTGTCCTGCAGTAGTTTTATTGATATAAGTGGCTTAAAATAATGAATTCCTTTCATGCACCAAACTGAAATTGAGTCAATGTCCAAAGAAAAAATAGTAATTTATAAATATTAATATTAAGTTTGCGATGGACTGACTGGCGTTTTAAGTCTGTTTTCTACTCACTTTGTGCTTTTCTAGAGAAAAGACGTCCACCAATTCTGCCAGCGCAAATTATTTTTTCAAATATTTATTTAATTTAGAAGAATAATTGTTTTTGGAGGTTTATGATGATCAATAAGTGCACAGCTGTAATGTGTGTGTTGGAGTTTCTGTGGAGCTGTGCGGTTAGCTGAAGAGTAGGAGTTTTATCGCGTACCTCTGAGCGACGAGGGGTGCAGTGTTATGTCATAGCCTGATTCTATTCCCGGCTCACCACACTTCATCTAACAAAACCATTTTACAGCCCTACATTACCTCAAAGGTCACTTTTTTAAAGTACTTTAGCCTAAAGTCTTGTTGGCTCTGATTACAACGATGAGCGCTGTGTTAATTTCCAAGCACTTGTTATTTGAAGAGAGCAGCTTTTGTTTTTTCTACCCCCCCATTTTGGTCAACACACATGACAACAGCAATACAGGAGCATTGGAGGCTGGTGGGTTTTGTGCCTGGCAGGCCTGCCATTTTAGCTTCATCTCTCAGGCATCATATGATATGATATCCACCCACCTGGATAATGTTCACTGCATCTTGCATAAAAATAAAAGCCCCCCAGCAACACAAATACTTGGCAGACAGCAAGCCGGACATCCCAGAAGAAGGTTCTTGTGAACATTTCTGGCAGCAGCTTTCACTGAATCTTAGCTTTGGGATGCATGAACCGAGGTTCTGAGGCTTTCAGGTGAAGTGGAAATTGTATTGTTCTGTCAGGAACAGATATTTAACTGGTTTATTTGGCAATTCCTTCATAGACTTTTGTTGCCAATTTTGAAGCATGATTTCATCCTGCTGTTTGTGTGACATTTACTTAATGAAATGTTTCACTTCATAACAGGTGATTTATTTTTGTCATTTGAAATGTTTTTCATTCATTCTACTTTGATGTTGGAACTTGCAGATTCTGCAAGTCTTCAGAAGATTTCATCAGAGCAAAATTACCATAAACAAACCTTTATATGACCATAGAATTGAGCATGGTTCAAAGCGTGGGGAAAAAAGTAGCGGCTTATAGTCTGAAAAATACGGCAATTTCTGACTAGCATTTACTAGTATTTTTTACCATTTATTTTTGATGATGATATCCAAGTGCTTAAAAGTGCTTAAATCTTTAGCTTTGTCTATTTCTTCTATTTCTGTGTATTTTGTGAGGATAAGCCTTTACCCTGGCTGTTATTTATTTGTGACTTTAATGCATAAGTAAAATCCAAACTATTTTGTTGAGTACAAAAGTCAATTTCAGATTTTATTCGTTTGAAATGAAGTCAAAGCCTTTAATGTTTGTACTTCCATCCATCTTCTTACACCCTTGTCCCTTAGTGGGGTCAGGAGGGTTGCTGGTGCCTCTCCAGCTAACGTTCTAGGTGAAGGGCAGGGTCACCCTGGACATGTCACCAGTCTGTCGCAGGGCAACACAGAGACATACAGGACAAACAACCAGGCACACACACACACTCACACCTAGGGACAATTTGGAGAGGAAATTTACCTGACAGTCATGTTTTTGGACTGTGGGAGGAAACCGGAGTACCAGGAGAAAACCCACCATGCACAGGGAGAACATGCAGACTCCATGCAGAAAGACTGGGGCCAGGAATCGAACCCAGAACCTTCTTGCTGCAAGGCAACAGCTCTACCAACTGTGCCACTGTGCAGCCCATGTTTGTACTTTTTGCTAACAATTATAAATGATCTGCCCACTAAGCTGTCTGTGTTAAGAAGAAAATGGACCTGTAAGATGTGCATGAGTCCTTGTGTAGGTGTTGCAGTTTGAGTATTTTAACTTATTTCCTTCTCAGCTTCTCAGCGGTGCTGCGATGTTAATAAGACGAGCTGTTGCTCTCATGCTGATCCTTCCCTCCTGCCTCCTCCTGAGCTCTGTTGTCTCCACTATAAAAGTGGCAGAGTGCAGCAGGACGGATGGAGTCGGCGCAGAAGAGGGAAGATGAATTTATTTGCATTGGACTGTAGGGAGGAATCGTTCTGTTAAATATGCAACAGGGGGATCAGTGTTGCTGCTGAGGATTTTCTCTGCAGTTAGCAGGCTGTACACCAACTTCTAACTGTCATCAGAGAAATGCTCCATGGAAACTCAGCACATTCATCACAGTGATGCACACTTCTGTGACCACAGGCATTTATTATGCATACAATGGGCTTAAACTGATTATGGAGTAATAAAATATTCCTCATAATTCAATCAGGCGCTCATCCACATGTCATTCTTTCTCTTCTCTTTTTTTTTTTTTTTACATGGAAAAATAGAAAAATAAGTTAATATTTACATTTTAACGCTGTGTGAATACTGAAGATAGGAATCGGTGGCAGCAGAAAAGCGGTAACAGGGACGGCTTTCTCACCCGTTGTCTCCACGATGCCCTCGAGGATAACGACGATCTCAAATTGTTCGTTCATGAGGGAGCGCTGCGATAAGTCGAAAAACGGACTTTTGGGATTTATTTCATGGCAGATTGTGAGAGGAGACACCAGGAAGAGCTGGTCTGCTCCCGTCCCGAAGCCGACGTCCAGCTCACACTGGTCCAGTGGCAGGAACTCTCCTTCAGGCGTCTGGCGAGACTGGAGGACAACGATGAAAACCAAAATGGGAGAAAAAGAAGGAAGAGACATTAAGAAAAAAGCATCATATAACAAAGATGAGGATTTTATTTAGTTTCATTTGAAGTCAGTGAAAATAAAGAGGAAAATAACACAACATTCAGTTTATAAAGATTATACTTGCACTTTTTAGGCAACTTTTTTAAATAGACGTCTACAATTAATATCATAAAAGAATTGTATGGACATTGATTCATATTTTAAATAGTAATTTTGCCCACATGCATGACATCAGTGCATATATCAGTGACTTAGATGCCAAACATTCAGGATTTTGAATACAAGCAAACCTCCTACACAAACAATCTCCACCTCTGCTCCGCTCACAGCTTCTTTATCATCTCCCACACAAATACATGCATCCCATCTCTGCTCCCTTACAAACAAGCAAGAAAATATTCATGAAGTTTTACAAGAATCACCTCTCACAAACTATGTAGTTTTTAGCATTTTAGCATTTATGTAGCTATAGCATAAAAAGTTAAAGGAAGTATTTACAAAAAGGTCAAATAGCAGTGCTGAAGTGCTTAATATTTTTAAATAAAGTAAAAAAATATGTAAGAAGGATGATTTGTGCCACAGTGTCACTTTAAACCATTTAGTCCAGCCTTGAGGATTCGTTACTGCTTCATTTTTTAGGCTACATTAGCGCTATAGCATTTCGGCTTTGTTATTTGTGTGCCAAATCCTGTCATCCTCCACAATAAGCTTCTTCACAGTGATAACCTACTTCACCCATACAGTAGTGGCATATAGAAACCTTAAGGATATTTCTTAATGTTTAAAGGATTTGAGTCACAGTTGGAAATAAACCAGTTACACATGCTAACAATCACTATCTCAGCTTGAGCAAATACACATCTAGAGGTCAACTTTCTGTCTTTGTTCTGGTTTAAAACATCAAAATTAGGGCTGGGAGATGTAAGCATAGTGTTCAAGGTTATTATGAAAAAAACATGTTTGCATTTTGCTTTATAATGACAAAGACATTTTCATTAAGGTTTGCAAACCCAGAAAACTGCCAGTGCTGTGATTATTGCTTCCTGTTTGAAATATTTATTTTATCCCAATATTAGTTCATAATTTTACAGCTTCAACATAAAGAAAAAGCACTTTGACTCTTATTGCATATGATTAAAATGTTTGGTGGTTCTACTGTTTTTTGTTCCACAATAAAATAACTTATAAACATTTCTGCATTTTTCCCCTCATTTTATTTAGATACTAGTTAATGTAGTACCTTGATTTCTCTCCTTATTGTAATTGTGACACTTATAATTTCATCAGTGATGGCGCTGCATTGCTGATGTAGCAAAATCATTCTTCAGTGGATATTCATGTAAAATGGTGCATTGCTCTCCTTTTAATTTATGTGTGTGTGTGTGTGTGTGTGTGTGTGTGTGTGTGTGTGTGTGTGTGTGTGTGTGTGTGTGTGTGTGTGTGTGTGTTGGTCACAAAGAATTTTAATTTCACATCAGCTATTGGTTACTAAAGGTCATTCAGTAGTACTTTCTCCAAATTTCTATTTTTTTGTAAAAATGTTATTTTTAATAGTTATTTACATTTAATCTTTATGAGGTTACTATTACTAGTACCCAAAATGATCCTCTACACTATTTTCTTGTACTGTAGACACAGTAAGGTTTTATTCCTCTGATTTTGGCCCATATTGAGACGACTGTATCACACATTTGCAGCAGGATTTTATTATTTGATTGCAGTATGACTTGAACCTCCTGTCTCACCACATCCTGAAAGACGTCTGTTGCATTGAGATCTGGTAACCATGAAGGTCACTGGACCAAAGTGAACTTATGTTCAAGGAACCAGTTTGAGACTATACGAGCAAACAAAATGAGTTTTTCAGGCTCATGTCAGTTTGCCTTATCCAAGTATTGCTGGTATTTCTCTCTCACACACACACACCAGGTGAAGAGTGGCAGCAATGCACTTATATACCTGGTGTTGGTTGGTGCAGGTCTTATTTTTTTATCCAAGCTTTATGCATCCACTCTTCACTGCGTCCGTCTGAGACACAAACTGTGGAAGAGGGGTGAGTAAACAGGCTTTGAATTGCCAGAAAACACCAGCTTTTTTCCCTGTGCATGTCAGTGAAATGCCCCCATTTTAATAGGAGAAGGCCTTTGATGCTGGTTTGGAGAGTGTTCGAATGTTTGGCCCTTCCAGGCTGTTGAATCGTGTTTAGTGTCATTCCCTCCATGAGGGTGAGCTCAGGATAGCTTAGGGAAGTTCTGCATTTCATTTTCTGTCTTTGTCACTTAAGATTTAGAAGATGGATGACTGTATGCAAATACTGACAGCTGAAGCTCCTCACATAGGGCCCCCATGGCAAAGTGCTGCGCTCCCCCCTGCACAGAGATTCAGAGATAGACGAGCTTGTCGGCCGTTTTTTTTTTTTTTTTCTTTGAATCTGACATGCTGTTCTAACAAAAGAGCAGATTTCCATCCTGAAGCTCAGAGGACGGGACAACAAACTCATTGTATTCATTTTATTCAATGCTTTTAGGGAAATGGTGCAGAAAAGGAACTAGACATTTGTGTTGGAAAAAAATTGTTACATTTGCATGTCAATAGAAGTGTAGCTGTTTTTTTTTATTCTCATAAGATATGAATATTTCAATTATCTTTACAACCAGAATAAAGTGCCCATATGTTCTGCTAGAACAGGATCACTTCACCATTCCCTCTTGAACTATTTCTCTGGATCTCTCAGTCTCTTGTATGCTCTTCTATTCTATTCCATAGATTTTCTATAGGGTTCAAGTCTCGATAGTGGCTCTACCAGACCAATGCTGATTTTATGTCAGGTGTTGGACCGTTATCTTGATAAAATACCCATAGACAGTCTATTTTCAGAGGAGTAATAAGGTCACAACAGTAGGTATGAGGATCTTTTCTCAAATATTCAGCCCATGTTTTATTGTGTTAGTTGGCGAATAGCTTAGTCATTGTCAAGTCTGATCAAAGCACAACATTCCAGTTGAACGCCTAGTAGCATTAAGCAAACTCCATCAGTGAACTTTGGAGATCTTTGTTCCTCTCATACCATCTTCCTCACTGTATGTGATGTCAAGAAAAACTCAGGTCCTTTCACAGTCTTGCTTGTCAAAGGATCCCGATCTATTCTGAGATTTTTCAGAGAAGTTACAGTGCACAGAAAAAACACAGAATCTTACTAGGTATTCTGGTTTAGTTTCAAGTCAAATATCTTAGTACACAAAAAAGGACATGTCTTGGTGAAACATGCGGTGAAAGTTAGACAACTGCTGCACACGAACAATAACTTTAAATTAAATCTTGCAATGATAATAAGAAATCCTGGCCACTGTGTCTCATTATTTATTGGCTAGACTTTATGTAAGTGTGTCTAAAATAAGATTACTGTGGAGGCTTGTGTTCTTTCAGTATTAAAAATTAGACACTAATGGATGGTGCTTGAAATATGAAGTCTAATCATTTTCTTTTTAGGCTTTGCAATCTTTTTTGTTCCCCTTTCCCTGTTTAAGTATGTTTTAGTTCTTTGTATGGCACTTAGCAGCAGAGAGGTGTGTCAAAATGTCATTCAAAATTATACTGTAAAGGCTCCTAATCAGAAACAAAATGGCATTTTGGTCTTTTCAGTTCTGAAGGTTCATGCACACTGTGTTTTTGAAAAAGATGTGTAGGAGGAAAACATCCACAGACTAGAGAGAATCGAACTTCTGCAGATGTATTGCTTGCGAAATACTTCACCGGGGGGAAAAGACGTCACACATTTTGCCAAAGCAAAACCCGCAGTTTGGAAACAGTTTGATGCAGATAGCTGAACAGAGTTTAGATGTCTTGGACTGATGTGAGCAGAAAACCTACGCTGTGCACAAGTTGTGAGAACTTGTGTAAAAACAAACAGAACCAAAAAGTTTAAATAGTAGGAGCCTTGAGCTGCAGAGATTTGAAATGATTTTTGGGTTTGAGGCTGACTAATCAATGCCTGCAGAGCTCTCTCCAGCAATCCTCCGCTCAATCATGCAGTTGGAACTGTTTCGTATTGGGAAAGCAATACTGAGAATATTTCACTTGTGCCTGAAATAGATCGCACCTCTCAAGTACTGAAAATACATAAAAAACATGTTACTCATTTTTATTGTACCAACTTTCTTTGGCTATTTGAGCTGGGGGGGTTTATGCCATTTTTTCCCACCTATTCCTTTACATGCTCACCCTCCATCCATCCTCCCAGTAAAACCAGTTAACATTTCGGGGAGGATTATTTACCATCATGCCCTTCGAAGCTGTCAGACACCCAACAGAGCTGCCACTCTGTGGGTGATGGCTCTCACTGGTCTGTTTCACCCCGTTTTCTGCCTCCTGTCATCAACCAATCCTCCACTACATCCCAGCAGAAATGCAGGCTACCGACATGATGCCCAGAGCCGTGCAAACAGGAGCTTCCATCTTGTTTTACAGGATCAAACATGCATTCTTGCGAATGTTTCCTTCTAATTTATTTTCCAAACCATCTATTTGTGTAATCAGCTGCAAACTTTGTTCATAGTTCAAAGTGTCTGCAGATGACAACTTCAAATTGTTGCCATTCTTATTTGAATTTGTGTGTAGATTTGGTCAAATGGTATGATCTGTTCCATCGTAGCTTTGACTGAAGTGGAATTTTCACTTTCTAGATCTGGACAAGTAAAAAAAATAATAATTTATTTAATTTAGTAGAAAATGTCATTTCTTCATTTTCTAGAGGACAAAAATCTAATAAGTTAAATAGATTTTACACAGATTTTTATAAAAAGGCAATCTTTTAATATCCCACATTACAATTCAAACATGTTCCTTGTCAGTGTAGACTCAATGCACACTGCATAAATCAAAAAAGAGAAACTTAAGACTTTTTATGAACTGAAAAATGATTTAAATTTGGGTAAAGTTGGAAATGCATCTCTTGAACTGGATCTAGAACTTGGTTTTTGTTTGAATCCAGGTAGCATTTAGGGATGGGTAACATGGATTTCAAATTTTATCAGAATAATTTGCAGCAATTATTGCAAGAACTATAAGAGATAATTAAATATATCCCTGCAATGATTTTCTTTTTTTGGCAGTAGTTTAGTAATTGTATGCCCATCATATTTTCATATTTACTCAATGTTCATACAAGAACATCAGTGGAAAAACAGTTATTGTGTTTGGCAATCTATGATTAGTTTTTCGTAGTCACAATTGTTTATGATAATTATTAATAATATAATTAACTATGTCTAGCAATCAAAATCACACTGATCAACTTTTTTGCACTGTGCAGGAATTATTCATGTTTTATTTAGTAAAGCTGACACTTTAGCAAAATGTCTCCACCACCAGGTCTCTCCTGCAGACCAGCAGAGAGGCAGATTGCTCTCCAAACATGTGAGCCAAAACGTCTTACTCTGGCATCCTGGGCATCGCCAAAGGCCAAAAGGAGAACCAACACACAGCATGAAGGCGTAGGCAGATGGCAACAGACCCATTTCAAACCAAAAAGGGTCAGTGGGTCTATGGATTGCACTCAGAGTGATGAAAGACTGCAGCTTTTATCCTACACAGTAGCACTTTTGTCGGCTTTATCCACATATCACTGCTGAATATGACATGTAGTGTAGTGATATGCTTAGTAAAGGTCATATTTGCCTCCATTAAGTAGAAGTGGCTGCATTGTTTTGATCATTTTCTGTAAGAAAAAGTTACATCTTACCACAGTTCTGCTTATTCCATTAATGTTTATTTTAATATAAGTGTCATGTAAAATGTCATGTAAAATAATCTTTGACAATATTTCCTGCTCAACTTCTAATTAATGAAAGTCTTAGATTAGATGTGTTAAAATTAAAGAATTAACACATAAACAAAAGGGGGAAAATAGTAAAAGGGAGGAAATTATTATGTTTTGCTCAATTATGAATTATCATAAACCATCTTCCATCAATTTTCTTGACTCAACAGCTTTATTTTTAATAAATATCAACACTGATGTGGATACTTGGATTGTATTTTCGGTTGGATAACCAGAATTAATTTAGAGCCAATCGACAACCAAAGAGCCAGATTAATAAGGGAGGCAACCTTATTAATGTCTGCCAAAATCTGCAGAGCAATTTGTCATGTAACTGTGAGAAACAGAAAACTGAAAACCACAAAAACCCACCAAGGTTCTCTGTTTCCTTCAGTTAAACAGGCCAGTGTTGATCATGTCTGCACTAGAAAAAGAAGAAAACCAATTATTTTGTTCTGCATGTCTGTGTCAGATGTAAGAGAAACATGAGGAACCGCTTGTCTTACCTCAGTGAAGTGACATTTCTTCACATTTTTATAATATGAATCTATGAAAAAATCCTCACAGTGCAGGGTGCAAGTTTTTTATTCACAAACACATTGACATAGTCACTAAGTCAAACTGAAATCTCCAGTATAGGGACCCCCTATAAAAACATTAAAACTGCCTATTTTAAACGCACCTTCAATATGCTTTGATACATACAATAGAAACCGCTTTGTTGCAGATGCTAATATCTGTTCTTCCTAAACTGCACTCCTGGAAACTATAGCCAATCGATAAAAGGTGCTTCTGGATTGGCTGCTTTGCTACTGATAGCTAATAGCAAGCCAAGTAGCATTGCAGATGGGTATTTCAGCTCCCAAAGCTGCCTTTTCTTATGAATATTTCAGAAAATAATCTACAAACATGCACATTTTCTAGTTATGTTCCACAGAAAAATCATGCAGAGGTTGATAATAGTTGAAAAGTCAATTTTATGATCCATCTGTCAGGTTGTCAGTCAGGTTGTTCTGGGTTCAACTTCATTTCTCAGACATGACAGACGCCCATCTGCTCTACAGTAAAGCTGGCATGTCTTCTGTTGCACTCATGTTTGCTTTCATAATTTTTAATAAGGCTGCACAATATATTGACTCACAGACAATCACAGTATCAGTGTGTGCAGTATCGCAGTTGCAAAGGACTGCTTGGATCCAATATTTGGTAGATTATTAAATTTCAAGCTTCAGGGATTCATGCTCTGGATATCAGTGATGTATTCGGTCAATGGTATGAGCTTTAAGTGACCTTTCTGCAAACAATTACATTGTGTAATGGTACGGAAAGATTAAAGTCATGAAAAACGTGGGTTAATTACAATAAAAGTCGTCATTGCACTTTTCCGCAGTGGTATCAGAATTACGTATTTTCCAGATGTCCTAATCTTTAAAACATGCTAATACAGTCAGGTACTTATACTGAGCTAAAAAATTATCAATGTCAAAATAAAAACTGAAAAATGTATATAAAGCCAGGAGAGGTCACTTTAAAGTACATCATAAGTGTTCCTCTATGGAGGCACAGTACAAAGATGTTAGTTTCAGTTTGAACTTCTAACACAATTTAAAGTGAGTTCAAATCACTGCAATAACACTTTTAAAATGTGTACATATGTGAAATTATTTGAAATGCTACAGGAGTGTGTCAGCTGTTGATTTACTCACAGCTTTAGGATCAGGCTGGAGTCAAAGTTTCCCCCTGACTCTAACAGCTTTAAAATATCTCCTCTCTCTTCTTTGTATTTTCCTTTGAGCCCTGAATGAGCTGGAGCTGTAGCTCAACAGCACCACCAACATCTCCAAGAGGGAAGTGCATATCCAGCATTCAGCTTGAATGATTTTTCATTTATCCCAAAAACTTGTGTGGCATGTGATATTTAGAGGCATTTGCATAGCAAACAACGCATTTGTTTCCGGAGTGACTCACCTGATCCGTTTGTCTCTTCGGTGATTTGCGCTCTGGCAGAGCTGCAGTATGGGTAAGAGAGTCTTTGAAGCGAGAGAACAAGGTTAGACCATGAAGCCCTGGAGCAAATGTAAGTGTACGGTGGTTGCCATGTTAATTTATTTTTTCACAGAAAGAGAAACTGTGCAAATTTTGTACAGTTTGCAGCAAGATCTGGACGCTCATGTCTAGTTTTCTAAAAAAAAAAAAAAGACGGTTCAGACTATACTGGGTTTAAAGGTTCATAACATGAGCTCCCATATTTTTGCTTTATACATTTTTTCATTTCTAAAAGACTATTTAGATGATATCACACGTATTAAAGGTTGTATTTGCTACACAGGAGATTTGTGGTACAGTTTGTGACTCTACTTCCTGTTTGTAGCCTCCTTGGTGCTCCTCAGTGTGGAGCAGCTCTGTCCTCCCTGCCTCCTGCTCTCCGCCTGCCTGCATGCATCATTAAACTGACCAACGCTGTGAGTGGAAGAGAACACAGACATAAACAAGCTCCAAGCACATCGGTAATGCAGTTTGTCTTCTTTTATGGCCCATTTTGCTCACCGAACATGGATGTGGCTGAAAGGGGCTCCGTGGCGATAATTAAAAGAAGAGCCAGTGGACCTCGCTGCTGTTTGTGTTGTAATTTTCTGCATTGCTGCTCATTTTCAGAGTGTGAGGTTCATTAGCTGTGTTAACTACAAAATAAAAAAAAGCCTGCTGAGTTCTTCATTAGTAGAGTTGTTCATTTCCTTCTGTTTAAACTTCTTTTAACTGTTTTCGAAGATTGCAGTTGGAGCTTGCATCCAATGTTCAGGATCTCTTCACTTTCTCTGCATCTTGCAGTCGCATTAACTCAGAATCTCCAGTTTTTGTGAAGAAACTGAGGTAACTGTCCACTCTGCAGCTCTCCAGTCATAAACCATCACTGCCTTTTCTCACAGATGCTGATAGTTTGAGGTTTACCAGCCTATAGATCAGCCAACCAACCTCATCCACAGGGATTATCCTAATTCTACCTTAAGTTTCCTTTGTTAAACAAAGCGTGCATGTAAAACGGTCTGTTTTTGTGCAGATAAGGATCAAATGTTAATTTTAACCTTTGCTTTATTTGAAGCTGCTACTTTTATTCCAAAGAAGCTACAGTGAATAAAGTATCTTCTGATATAAGCTGGAGGGAGGCAGATTTTTTAAAAATACATATATATTGTTATGCAAATGAAAGGACTGTGACATGAGAGGAAAATAATAGTTTAAAGGTTTAATTCATAGAGTGGAGCAGGGTAGGGTAAAGTACAAGCCTCTGGTCTGCATTACTTTGTGAAAAAAACCCAGAATGTCTGATATATTCAGCTTCTATTCATCACAAATCTGGAACAAACTTCCAGAAAACTGCAAAACAGCTGAAACACTGAGTAAAAAACTCAGCTGTTTAGAGCTGCCTTTGATTTGCATAAGTGGAACATAGATCGACATATTTGATGTGCATTTATTTTATAATTTCGATTAGACAAAATGTCTTTTTTTGTTGCTTGTTTCATAATAGATGACTGAGGATTTTATGACGAAAAGCACTTTGACTTTTCTTGTTGCGTGCTACCCAAATAAACTTGACTTGTTCCAGTTGGCGTCGCGCCAAGTTGCGCATTCTGCTTACCTTTATGAGTTTGCACCTGATCTGCGCCGACACCATGTGGCTGTTGCGCAGGTTGCCCACTCGGAACATGAGGCAGAGTTTGCCGTCTCTTTGGGAAATCACCGCGTCCTGGCTGAACATGAGCGTCTCCGCGCGTTTCTTAGGCTGCGACATCTTGATGAACATGCAGCCGATGAGGAAGGCGTCCACGATGGAGCCCAGCAGCGACTGGAACAGGAAGAGGATGATCCCCTCCGGGCACTTCTCGGTGATGTACCGGTAGCCGTAACCGATGGTGGCTTCGGTCTCGATGAAAAAGAGGAACGCAGAAGGGAAGTTGTAAACGTTCGCCACGCATGGGGTGTAGGACGGATCGTGGCCGTGATTTAGATCCCCCCGGATGTAAGCAATGATCCACCACATCGATGCCATCACGAGCCAAGCGATGGTGTAGGTGAGGATGAAGATGAGTAGGTTCCAGCGCCACTTCAGGTCCACCAGGGTGGTGAACAGGTCGGAAAGGTACCTGCTGGTTTCCCCGCCGAGGTTTCCGTGCTGCACGTTGCAGCGGCCGTTCTTCTCCACGAAGCGTTGGCGTTTCTTCTTCACCGGGGCAGAGAACGTAGCTGCCCGGTTGGTGTTGACCACCTGGTAGTCCTCTCCGAATTTCCTCCGAAGTGCTGCCATGTCCGCCCCGTCTGGTGTTAACTAGCGCAGCAGTCGCAGTTTAATCCATGGTGTGTTTCGAGTTTTAGTCTCCAACGGATTGGTTACCTGCAGTGCGTAAAATGCGCCATGGCCACTTCAGTGCGCACAGCGGATCCTGGGGATTATGAAAACCAAAAGCAAACAAACAACAACAAAAAAAAAAATACCTGCTTCCTCTTTGATTTTATTGCACAGTAGATGTTGTCTTTCTGAAAAGCTCCGCTGTCCTCTTGGTTGTTTCACGTCACACCAATGAGTCTCTGCTCTTCTCCGCGCGCTCTGCTCAGCCTTTGTGCTCCGACTGACGCGCCGCTCAGGAGCCGAGCTGTCCGCTACACGCCGCTTCTGGTGGGACGTTATGGTTAAAGAGAGAAGAGGGAGAATTGGAGATGCAGAGAGAGAGGAAGGGAAAGGGGCAGGAAAAGAGGAGGAGAGAGTTACACAATATGAGAGGTGGGCAGCTTGACTCCAGTTCAGCTGGTCAGTTAATAGATCATAGGTTCATTCTAAAAAAGAAAAAAACCAGGTGGATAATTTATTCCTCTTCTTTTGTTCATGAGAGTTTTAATTAAGGTTTATTCTCCTGGGTGATTAAGGAGCATTGATGGAAGATGAAAACAAATATTTAAATTGATATTAGAGAATCATAGGACTAAGTCAAACGGTGCCACCTGCTGGATGCACCGTCCATGTGCATTTAAAACCTGACCAACTGGCGTGCAGGTAAGTAAGTAAGTAAGTAAGCTTTATTTCTATAGCACTTTTCACAGACCAAGGTCACAAAGTGCTGCACAATGTAAAAA